>JAVQIZ010102337.1:0-23141 GCA_036023535.2 Galaxias brevipinnis | reverse complement strand
CCAGTTTATACCTGGTAGGACTGTCTCCTTGAGTGACTAGAGTAGTTGGGGTCTAGATCAAAATCAAAAGGGTGGACAGAAAGCAGCTTTTTGGCCTTTTTCATCTTCACCAGTAGAGTCGAAGACACCATCACCCATGCACAGGAAGGAAAGACAGGATGAACTTTAGCCAGAAAACTACAATCCAAAGCCATAAAAATTTTGCCAATATACACAGAAATGTCCTTATTCTCCAAAAGACTTTGAAAGGATGCGATTGCTATTGATTTCAGAGAAAAGCCACATGATGATTCAATGTGACCGACATGAGGATTAACATGCAGAATATTTTGCAACCACTAGAGGACATACTTTGTGTGGAAAATACACATGCACTGTATGTGCAAGTTACTCTCTTCATATAAAAACAATGTATTCAGTTGTCATACAAAGCATGTCAGTTTTGGGTCAATCTGGCTTGCCATGGGAGTCAATAAAAACATGCATGTACAGAAGTATTTTCTCTCTCATTAAATTACAATAAGGCGATAACTTTGAGTTTGCCCTGGTGCTTAGAGACAGACTCATAATGGGTCACTAGTTCAATCCCCAGTACCGGTCAGAAGGATAAGAGTGAGACGTAGCCTTGTGATAGCATCTACATTTATCACCACTGAAATCTCTGAAAATGGACAACAAAGGTTCTGAACGATGAGATTATTTATCAGACATCTTAGAAACCACATCTGTCTCACTAATAACATTTTGGGAAGGAGAAGGAATACACGCACCAAACTGCTGGCATCTTCTTTAGGCTTCGTATTATGATACATGCTCTGCTGGTATTTACCCAAAATGCACTGAGGCAGCAGTAGTTCCACCATGCTAAACCTAACCCTGAACAGCTGCAGATACATTCCACATTTGTCTTGATGGTTGGTGACAAGCAGACGCTGTACAGATGATATCATCTACAAAACATCTTACAAATAGCACTGAAAGTGAATCGCATAACCCAATGAAACTTGGTTAGTTCTGCTGAATAGGCACAGAGTGGACAGTGGTGCATATGCAGATGAGGGATGCCCAAACGTACCATGGCCAAGCAACAATGATCCAATCTTTTATTCCATTAAAAACAAAGTAGTGTGAACTTAATGTGCAGACACTAAAACCCTACAGTGTGCTCTATTGGACTGCGATAGAGACAGTGTCCCTAGCTGTGTGTTCCATTGGACTGGGATAGAGACAGTGTCTCTTACCCCTCTGTAATGTCCTCCGTCCTTGTCATCCAGGCCTTGCTCTTCATATCCATCTGCTGAGAAAAACCACCAATTTTTATGTTAATTAATTAAGTTTATTACAACAGCAGTTGGGACACAGATAAAACTGTAAAGGGTGGACATAAAGCAGCTTTTAGGTCTTTTTCATTTTAGCCAGTAGTGCATTTATCACCACTGCTGGAGAGAGACAAATATCAATGAAAATGGACAATCAGTTGCAAATATATTTTGCATTAAATTTAGGACACAATGTAGCAAGTTTCAACACTTACCCCCTAAAAGGTAAAATTCCATTGTATGTTAAATGCCCAAAGACACAATGCATGACCGTTTAATTTTCATGAAATTTTTTTCAATCAAGACAGCTTAATTGTGATTCTAATACCGTGTTAGTAATATGTAAACATTTTTATGTACATATAGATTCATCTACATGGCAGAGACTGGATCTCTTCATTCACCCCGAACTTCCCAGCTGTATGTGTCATCCTCACAGGAGGCTAACAGAACG
This sequence comes from Galaxias brevipinnis, assembly GCA_036023535.2. NCBI lineage: Eukaryota > Metazoa > Chordata > Actinopteri > Galaxiiformes > Galaxiidae > Galaxias > Galaxias brevipinnis. Next base: position 21,368 of record JAVQIZ010102337.1, on the reverse strand, counting down.
GGAAACCGAGGAGGATAGAGAGGAGAAACCGCCCTTCATTTCAGTTTGACAGATTTTGTGACACTCTGACACTACAATTTATTAAAAAACCTTAGCTGAATAAACTACTTTCTGCATAACCTTGTTATAAGGATGATGAGCACCCTCAGAGCTTTGGGAGCCTGATGGACCTCAAAGATTATTTCAAATATGCAAATTGTGTGTGTGTGTGTGTGTGTGTGTGTGTGTGCATTTTGGGGAAGAGGATATTTTACAAGCTTGGATGACTGACTTTTAAATGCTGATAAATGCTGTTAAAATACAGTACACTTGTACCTTTGTTGTATTACTAATAGAGCACCACTCTGAATAGGACATTTGGAGTATTTGAGACAGCTTACAGTCTTGATAAAGTAGACACACTAGACTAGCTAGGCTTAACCCAAATAGCCTTCTGGATTTCTGCCTATTAGCGATTTGTTAATAATCTGGATTCGTGTACGCATCTGAAAACAGTGTGCATCTGTATCAATCAATGCATTGACTTCAGTTCACTATTTATCGGCCTAGATGTGAGCGTTCACAAACAAAAAAAAGGATGCTATCTTCGGTTAGTGGTCAATTAAAGTCTGCTGGATAGGAACACAGAGGGGAGAGACATTAAATTCCAGACAGAGGAGAGACATGTGACTGGATGATCGCACGCATCACTGGGCTTGACTCCATCCCACCCCAATCCTCTACAGGGTGACTCAGCTTAAACAGCGCTAGAGGACCAGTTCAGCTTTTAACAACCTAACTTGCCTTTGTAGTGCATCTCATGATACAAATGTGTCTGTTCTTATAAACAAAAGATTTTACAATAATGCATTTTAGAGGCTTTGGCAGTTGCCAGAGGATGACAATAGTGCATTTGGAATAAACCAAAACAAATTAAAGTGTCATTGATGCTTAGATTCAAGCCTATCGTCAGGGCAACAGACGTTAAACACACGAAACAAACATAAATAAATCGCATCAACATATAACTGGTACTAAAGACCTAAACATCAGCATGTCACATATTTTAAACTTCCATGTTGTACTTTCAACATGTATACACCTTTGACAGTCCAATCAGGATAGGAACTCTGAACTCTTTTGGATATAATCCAGGCCTTAAAAACATTTCCAGTCTCTTCAGCTGCTAAGAACACAGCTGTAGAAAGCAAAAGCCAGGAGAGCTTCAGCAGACATTCAGCAGGAGGGGCATTTCCTGCCTGTATAAAATAAAGGATAAGACGGCTTCCTCTGATAAGTTTGCTTTGAACTAAATCTATAATGTGCAATATCAGGAACAATTCTTTATAAATTATATGTGCCAAAGAGTCGGTAAAATAACCGCAACAGAAAAGAGTTGTACCATTGTTTCCCCAAGCGCAGTCCAGCTTGCCTTTTCAAGGTATTGATTGCGAGATATTAGTTATAATTATTAGAGCTAAATAGGTATTTTGAAACACTTTGCAAATAGATTTGTGGTTGGTTATCAACATTCTGTTTTCGTGCTGTGAAACAAAAAACAGAGTGGCCAAAGATGCTGGCTATGCAGGTCTACCATACTGTTTGAATCTCCGCAAAGCCTTTCATTTATTGGAGATTTCTGGAAGTAAGCTCAAGCAGATTTCTCGACAATAAAGTCCCTCTGAGAGTATGGGAGCTCTCATAAAAAGGCTCTTTGCTCAGAGAGACTGCCATTCATATTGTCAACCTTTTCACAGTGAATGTTCTAGTCCAGCTCTTCCAGATGGGAGAGGGGGCCTCTCAAAATTTTTACATGATCCAGTATAGTAAACAAATTCAACATGACAGTTAAAATGTGGTCATGTGGTCAAACATATTACTGTATATGTTTGGTACTGGTAATGTATGGATTAACGTATTGCTAAATTATAATGTATGTGCCAAGAATGAACATTTTTGCGAAAGTAAACCTTATGTTTAAACCCAATGGCCGCTTGTGTATAAGTAACCCAATCCATCAAGTTGACATCACCCCACAAGAATCTTTATGTTTGTCAACCAGTATTATGGTTGTTGTTTTTTCTTTGTTTTTTTTAAACTGTTTTGCCCTCTGTTTTAACAACGTTCTAAATGAGCTAAAGATGGCTTGACTCATGGGTAATTAACACTCGAATATAGAGATTAAAATGCAAGACCTATACAAAAGCAAACTATTACAACTCCTGACTATAAACTACAGTTAATGGGTAAGTAAGCGGATAGGTAGATGCAGTGTGACTGACCTCTCAGGTCGTTGTGGGAACTGCTCAGTTCTCCATTCAGCCTCTTGAAAAGTGAGCGCATCACCTTGGCGCTGCCGAAACGCTTGAAGCGGGAGCGCACATTCTCATGAAACCACTCCAGGGTGCCGATCTTGAGGACCCTGCCAGAGGAATGGAAAACAAAATAAGGACCTCAAAATATTTATAGGTAGTATAAGCTCCACAGTGGGTGGTAAAAATTACAGATTTGGTGATTAATTTACAGATTTTTACAATTACTTTGGCAGTAATTTCAGAAACAAATGTTTCAAAACCTTAGACTGAAAACCATCCGCTCGTGCAGGGCTGTTGTGTGTCAAAATCTTGCAAATTGAGAATCATTGGTTAAAATAACTCACTTATGATGAAATACCATAGGAACAATAGCTTAGCCTTAGATCACCAACACACACACACAGAACATACCAATAGTTTTACTGAATAGTTGTTTCTACAATTCTATAATTTCGAAGTATAAAATACTCGATACATGTTTCAATATGGTTTGAAATGTTTTTCTGTAAAAGGAGTAGAGATAAGCAGTGGAATCATTGAATAAAGTTAGAAATGAAATGAACTCACAAGCTTAGGTCAAAACTAATTGAAGTGCAACTACAACTGACTGTCTTGAAATACAAAACCTTGTTCTTTACCAGGACCCTACACACCTCAAAGGAGGCCCACGGACATATCTCAGAATGGTATGGCCATTTATTTTACCACCATGTCCTTTTCCTCCTCCTGCTCCTCCTCATCCTCCTCTTCTTTGTCTCACTTTGACCTCTACTGTTACCTGCATAGCCTGCCTACTCCAAGGTTGTTGCTAATGTTGTTGTAGGTGAATACTACAGTAACATTTGTGAACTCATACCACAGTGTGAATCGATAACCAGTAACAAATTTGCAGTATTGCAAAAGCAATGACAAGGGTCTGCATGTACATACTGTCAAACCTGTAAACATGTCTGGAACAGTGGTACATGGGACCATAGACATAGTGTCTGATAAATGATGGTGATAAAATGTGGTTCATGCTCCACGGTTATCTTCAGATCTCTTCAACCTGGAAATGTCATGATCTAAAGATGGAACATAGCTTTGTGAACACTGAAAAACAATGATTGCAATTTTTTATTTAAGTTTTGAAAAAGTGCATTTTGATGATCTGTTTTGAGTTTTGTGTCTAGAGATTTGAAAAATTAGCATAATGTTCTGAAATTAGTGCCGAAGCAATTGTTAAGAACTGCAATTGTACATTTGTTAATGACATTTGTTAATTGTCCGGTGTCAGTATGAGTTGCAGTTCTATAATACTTTAAATTATGTCAAATACTGTGACTAGAGGGCTAATTTTTATAACATTACAAAACAATAAACATAATTGAGAGTTGTTAAGATCTTGATAAGATCTAATTGCTTGATGATTTAAATATACTTTTAGTGGTGTACAGTTTAATTTGTTTGCTCTTTTTTTTTACTCAGACCTCATTTTTACACCTCAATGTCATTCTCATATTTTTTGTAGTATTTGTGGTAATACATAAACAAACAAACAAATTAATATTAAACACAAACAAAAAAACAAAACAAACAATATTGACCGACAAAGGTTTAGGCTGAAGCTATATCTTATTATACTTACCCTTTCTACATACATGATTTTTATGGGCTGCTCAATCTCTACTAGGTGTATGCCATGAAAATCAAAAAAAAAACAGGCTCCAGCCTTGAAGTTCACCTGGCCATGCGGCAGGGGTCGCACACCCAGCCCCGCTCCTTCTTGTTGTAGCTACTACAGGACTTGCAGGTGTGCAGCTGGCAGTCTAGGCACTGGCGCTTGCTGTTCACCAGGAACTTGAATGGATGAAGGCAGCGGATACAGTGAGACTCCGTCAGGCTGGACTGAGTGCCCAGTAGCTCCAGCTTAGTGTCCTCCTTCTCTATCTTGGTCTTCAGGTCACTGTGAAAGATCAGAATGCATAATACATTACACTAGATTGGAGTGCACCTCATTGATCCCACAGGGGAAATTATTACTCTAATAATAAATGTATGGTTTTAGCAGGGTTTGACATTATCGGTAACAATTCTAGCAAATTCTACCACTTTTATTTTTAAGCTGCATAATACAGTGACGTGTTGTTTTTGACTTGGGTGGACCAAGTTTACTTAAAAGATAAATGGGGGTAAATGTGTGTGGGATTACTGTCTTGATACATTTTTGTATTGATATAAATATGTGTCACTTTATTTATAGGCCTAATGCATGACAGAGCAATGGAGAAACAAGTAAATCAGATTGATTAGAGGAAGACGACATACTGGTTCTGTAACTTTAATGTAGGTAGCTAATAGTAAGAGGAAGCCAATCTTCCATGTATCCAATCCTACTAAGTTGCTTTTTTAATAAAGGTCATATGATTTTTATTTATTTAGGTTATTCAGGAATTGGGGACACATATTTGGGTCATTTAGGCATAACACTATTGTAGCCAGTGTCCAATGTCACAACAATCTCTAGTGGATTTATGAAGTTATTTTATTTGGCATAGTGAAAACAGGGTATGCTACCTATTCAGACAGACAATGATTTAAAATAGGATTGAGAAATAGTCTCCACTTGACACAGCATACACTAACCAACATAAGAAATAAATATTAATTGAGTATGATTTCACACAAGCATAACAAAATAGTGTATCATGCCCCTAGATGATTTTACATCTGTTCAAGTTGTACTTATAAAAGAGAAGGAGGGAGAAAGGGAGGCCTAACTTAATATTTGTTGCATGAAACGCTGACATGAGCAAAATAGAGCAATCCACTAAAGTCCCGAATGGCTCAAGCCCTGTAATCTGACAGTAAGGACAAAAGGACTGACTCCTCGGGTTATGCCCAGTTGATCATGTCCAAATCGCGGGCTAGGAAGAGACTTTAAAGACTTAGAAAGATATCCTAAAGAGGAGTGGCCCTTTATGGATAAAGCCAAACAGCTGGGCTGCATTAGCGGTGGGATATAAAAGTAATATCTGTTAAATCAGTTCTCCACAGAAAGTTCGAACCCCTAACCAGATCTAAATAGAAGGGATTTCCATGCTACAGTCAAGTAACCCAGCAGAAGCTTGGGGAAGTGTGGAACCCCCTCAAGGTGAAATATTAACAAAGTACAATTCCAACCATCATATAGTATGTATTCTGGAGTGGCGCTAACACAATGGCTGGACTTGAAAACAATAGTTTTCCTTTTTTTTCACCTGTAATATTATTACGTTTTTTGCAAATAGTATTATATAGCCTAAGTCAAATATTTTAAGCTGCATCTCTAAACTGCCTCTGCTGTACATTTTCCATTAAGCAAATATGTGGAATCACATGAGATAATAACTTATGTGTGAAGGGATAGGGTGCAATAATTATAAAAGCTAAAACAATACGATAATGTAATAATGGACAATGGACTTGTCTGAAGAGATGTAACAAAGACTACAGTGGCCAGCATCCCTGTATATTTAAATCAAATTGAAACACTACTGTTACAATTTAACTGTATTCAAATTACTTTTAAAGCTTTTAATGCTTGTTTTACTCAGTTTTTATAACCCAACATTGTTGTGGTCTGACAGTACTCATGCATGCAAATCAAGTAAGCAAAACACACTTCTCTTTTTATAGGTTATATAAACACAAAAATAACAAATCACATAAAAAAAATCATCTATGTGAAGTAAAAAAATTGCTATAGAAGGATTTCTGCCAAGGGATGATGCCAAACCAGTAAAAGAACTGTATTCAGCTCTTGTGGAGCAGAGAGAAAAAGAGAAAGTCTTGTTTTTCCTTTTGGACAGTCTGGCTAAAAATGGCCTTCTGACTTTATTGATACAATTCCCCCTTTACAAGAAGACACTATTCTACATGATTTCCTTTGTTGTGGAGACACACACAACTGGGTTTAGGTACCACCATCAGCTGTTCACTGTAAATGTGTGTAAAAAATATTGATTTTAACCAAATGTACAATATGTCAGACCATTATTGGGCTTACAGTATATTTACAAAGAGTGAGGGATCTGATCCCACAAGATTCAAAACAGAACTCGGCCGATAGGAAGGATAAAATTTCCTAGATATTTGCTGTTTACTGACTCTGTCCATCTTCCTATTTGAATTGCACTGTAATGCAAGGCATCAACATGGCCTTACAGACTTTCATGTACACAAACATATAATGTCAGTAACCATGTCCTTCTGCTTTCGGGGTACCAAATAACGTGACTATTTAAGCGTAACACAATTTAAGAGAAGCACAAGATCAACAAAAGTTAAATATAACCTGACTAATTTCATTAATTTAAGAGCCAGCGGTTTAATCTACTTAAGATGGTAAGAGAGACACTTTTAAAAGAGTACAAAAACATCCCCTAGGGTAACAAGCCCTTAGCTAATGTTATAAAAGACCAAGAGCGAACAACCTAATCACACTATGTTTTAGTTTAGTCAATTGAGGTCAGACAGGGCACCGTAATGGCAACAATCAGATGCACAGTCTAGTTTTGAAATCACATACATAAAAGAGAAGAAGTGTAAATAAGAGAGAAGGGCAGAGTGGTAAACCTTAGATAATGCTCAAGGAGCGTTCACAGCACATAGAGAAGGGTGGAGTGGTAGTAACTTTACCTCTGCCTTCAGTAAACACAATCGCTACGTCTCAATATCCATACTACCATACTGTATTGTAAGTCAGAAAAAGATTTAGTATGTTCAAATACATAGTATGTCAAATGCAGTAAGCCAAAAATACCATGATGTCCTACTACATCCAGTCACATTGTACAGTAAGCTAGCCAGCATACTTATCTACTTTTCTGGCCCACTATGCTCTGCGAAGGTGAACATATATCACAGTGACTCGCCGCACCAATGGAGCACCAACGATTTTCAAATTTGGCGCTACGGACTGCAATTGATGTTATGACGAAGTAGTATGTCCCAATTGTATGCCTATTGCCTACTTTATGCTACTTTATGCAATAGTACGTACTTTGTAAGGGCAGCTGCAGTACCTACTAAAATAAAAAAGTAGTGGTATGCCATATCAGACTCAGCAACAGTCTGATGAGACATGTGGTAATGTAGCCTATAAAACCTGGGAGTGAGCTTGCCCATCACAGGAAAAACGAGAGGTGGTTTGAACCATGCAAAAAAAAAGATAAAGCGTTACAAACGTTTCAAGCTATACAACTGTGCAGCTGTCTAATCACTGAAATATTTTCCACCTGTGTGTCTTTTCTGGTTTTCATTGGTTAATGGTTTGGCCTTTGCCTGTATTTAACCCCTTTGTTGCCACATGTAGGCTACCAGTTCAATCATTGTACTCTTAATTTGCTTTGTCAAGCTAGAGTAAAAAATCCTTGTCTCTGAAACAATCCAAGAAAATTACATTACTCCAAGAAGATCCTGTAGACCTCTGTGCATGAAAATAGTGAGAGGGCCTCTTACTAAGGAAGGCAAGTTTAGAGACTGCAAGACAATTAAGGCTGCACAATTTGCAAGGTGGATCTTGTTCTTAATTGTTTTTTGTTGGTTGCAAGCACTTTCAAAGGCATCTTATTGTTCTGTGTGCCATAATATCAGTATCATCCTAAAACAGACTAATTTCAGCACTAAATAGCCTTGAGTGTACTTACTGGCTTTTTATGATTTGCAAGTAAGCCAGTTTGAATTATGCTTTTATATTTGTTCTTTATTTGGTCCCAATACTGTTTAACACTGCAGGGGTTGCAGCTAAAAGACTAAAGCTAGCATTGTCTTCCATGCCATTAGAATACAAAGCAACATATTAATTTAACGGAATGCACAATTGCAATTATTGGCAGATCTACTCATGATGGGGTAGGAATATTGAGAAGCCTTTCATTTACACATTCACAAAGTTGACATTTTTTGCCAAGCTTTCCTTCCTGCATTTGACAGTAGACACTGTTACTTTTTTGCCTGGATTATATTTTTTCATCTTAATATTTGTTTAATAGCTACTATAGTTTTCTCATCTTGAGTAAAACATGTGGCTCTAATTGCCGGACATGTCCATGTTTGCGATTGGTGTGAACACCTTGCAACACCAGTCAACGAGGGCATGTTGAACGGCTATTGAAACGCAGCAAAAGTCATGGATATTTGTGGCCTTGCAAAGATCATGCCCAACATGCGAAAAATGCTGAGAAGTTGGAATAGGTAAATTTATAAGATGTTTTACGGTTAGTGTTTCAGAACAGGTCATAATTGATCTGAGTACCTTACCTCTGAGAACGAGCATAGTTAAAGTGCTCAGTCTTGCAATCTATTTGGTGTACAGAAGAAAAGTGTTTTCTGGATTCTCTTCCCTACTGTATCTTTCAATCAGAAACTCGCTTTATTGATGTTTCAAACTTTGTTGTGTTTTTTATTGTTTAGGTAATAAGAACAGCATTTAATGGTTTGTTTTCATAATATTTCATGTCAGTTTCCAAATGTATCAAGCACAGTAAACTCAGATTTGAGCTCAACTTAAAATGGAACTTAACAACAACCCTGTGTACTGCTTGACTCTGTTTTGAACCTTTGACCCCTATTTCCAGACCAAAGAGAATAGCAATTAGAATGAGCCGGATTAACAAGTCTCCTGGTGAAAGAGTTGTCTGGAGTAACAAAGGCTCTTAAACTGTGGTGTATGGTCACACAGTCTACATTCAACAAGGCATGTGTACGTGCACAGAAGTAAATCACGTGTTTTAGTGTTACTTCACTGAAATATGAATCACTATCAGATGTTGGTCTGATCATTCAATTAGAAGAAGTAAAAGCTGCTATTCTATATATTGTTAATTGTAGAAATGGAGTCGGACGGACAACCCAGCTAGGAGTTAATGTTAAAAAATAGTGTACAAATTGTTAAAATGTTCACAGAGCCAATTACTTAATTACATAGAACATGAACCATGATATATTATGTTTTGGATATGGAAGAAAATTTACTGAACTCTCTGGGAGACTATAACATGTGGACAACTTAGATACAGTCTCGCAATAACTTTACCTTCCTTGGAGAACAGAATCCAATTTCAGGTTACTTGAAATACTTGTGGAGAACAAAAAATATTATCTGTGTATTTCAATTTGATCAATTCTGAATAACATAATCCATGCATACCCAAGCCTGTCTTCTTCTTTTTTTCTTAGGTCAAAGTCTCTCTGGACGACCTGCCACACATGCTGGGCCTCCTCATCTGAAAGCTTAGAGAGATCCAGCTTCTTCCCCATGGCCATGGTAGGTAATGAAAACATTGCGCCTCCACTGCACCTGATGTCTGGCTGCAAGCAGATGAAAAAGAAAACACATTTTAAATGATATAGCTATGACTACACGTTATAAATACTAATTCGAATAATTTAATTAGAAGTAAAGCTATGTAATAAAAATAAATTAATGAAAAATAGATTGGTATTTTATGCAAAAAAACCACACAAATACATTTATTTTAGGGGCTGCGTTGCGTCATCAATTTAGCCTAAAACATTGATCATTTGGACACTGTAGGTGTGAGGCTAAGGGGGCTGGTCCAAAGTCAAACAGCTAAGCTTTTATTAACATTTCTACGACAAATAATATAAAAAGCTTATTTTGAGCTCTGGTCCGGTCCTATTTTCATTACAAACATAAAGCTACACTGCTGCATCAGTAGGATGTGAGTGCTGTAACTACCAAACTGGCTGGCAGAGAGTAATAATTGATCTCATTAGGGACGTGATAAATGAAAGATGAAGTCTTTGCTGTAACAGTGCCTAGAGTTAAGTTTTCTTGGACCACCAAGGGATTCAGAAACACTGTAAATACATGTTTAAGACTGCAAAAAGGGAATAACAAATGGCTTGTTTGATTTTACTTGAAATGCGACTTCACAATGTTATTTTGATTTTTGGCTTCCCTCAAATTTGGAAAGTTGATTAGCAGGCAGATGTGCCATGCACTAAAAAAATTGAGGATAAATTGACAATGATCTCTAATAAATGTAAAAGCCATTTTTGATGCCCAATTTACATCCAGGTTTCAGGCCAGTATAAGCTATAACCCCTCCAGTTTTTAGATTTTGCACATGGACAAATTAACATCTGAAATGTTCTTTGGTTTTGACAGACTGCAGCAAAAGCAACCCTTGGCGTGTCTACCTAGGAGAGATATTTACACTGCTGTTTGTGGCATCTCTCATTCTGCCTTAACTCTTCGAGTGTGCCCTCAAAGAAACCCATATAATCCACCATTTTCACTACTCAATCATCAAATGGGAGGAGGAGAGACATAGTCAAGCTGTCTGGACACAGTGTAATTTAGCAAATATTTCCCAGACCCTGGCCTCACAACAAGTTTATTCAGCTGCTGAATATGAGTTAACTTGCACTAATGCAGATGCAGTAATCACATTTTATTTATTGTGCAACTAGTCATAAACTATGACTATGAAGAAAGAATGATTGTGCTATTTACTTCTAAACAGTAGATATGTTTGTTATAAATCCAACAATACTGTGGATTCTAAACAAAGAACACATTTTCCCACAGTCAGGCTATCCTACTCATAAAAATTAACAAACAGAAAGGCATGCATTTGCATTGAAGGGTTGTTTGACTTTTACCAAAATATAGTTTATAAGTGTTTTTTTTTTTTACAATAAAACATTGTGCCTCCTTTTTTTAGAAGCAAAAACCATGTTCATTTTGACATACTGTATCGGAAAGATATGCTATTAATATTGTAATCAACATATTTTGTCATGCATTAAGATAAAACAGGTGCATATTTGCTGGGCTTGTTATATTTGCCAAAGGCAGGCGGGCATTGATAACGGGTATGTACTAAAAGAATAGGTAATCAGGGGTTTGCACTCAGTATTCTACAATAATACTAGCATAGAAAAGGTGTGTCCCTATTAAAAATGCACTTAAAGTTTTACATCTATACAAAGAGGTCAGTTTTTGGTTTATGTAAATCTGATCTTAATTCTCTTGGTACAAAGGACACCAAAACAAGTTTTGAAGCAGTAGGTCTACCTGTTTTCTTCGCAAAGATGTTTAATTTCTTCTTATAGTTCAAGTATAGGACATACATTTTTTCTTCACGTAAGCCTAATGATAACATCATGGGACCCAGAGACATGATATATTCATAGTATCTGTATCTCAGATTATTATATGCTAAATAATCTGTCCTTCATTGACCCTCAGCAAAGACATAACTCAACACCAGTTAAAACATCTGAGATAACCAGCTCAATGTGGCCACTGCTTGATGACAATATAGGAACTTATCCTGAAGGTTAAAAACTTGTAGGAATCTCCGTTGTTAAATAAGCGTTGTGACTTACCTTTACCTCAGTGTTGACTCTGTAGCCTGCAGCTCTATTCCCCTAAGGAGGCTTTGTAGGAGAGAGACTGCAGGTCAGCAAAGCTAATCACATGTCTAGTTAAACCGGGGGTGGGGGTTAGATATTTGGTTAGAAAGCAAGCCTCCTTGTTGCCTCCCTGGTTTAGTTTTTAAAGGTCAAGCTAAATGTGCTAAAGGAATTCACTTTTGAATACATTTTAAAATGAACTTTTCTGGTATTTACCATAAAAACCTTTTTGTGACAAGGTAAAAAAAAGTTATTTCATCATGAAAATAACTTCCTTGCAGACAAGACATGCTTGCATTTAAATTTAATCAGATGCAGAAATAGATTAAGAAGCATGCACATGGCAATCACATGGTCAGCTCTATGTGCTTCATTAATCAGGATGTACAGTAGACTGCCATGCAAAGGACGTGGGGGCAGATCAGTTTGGTGGGGGATGTGTAAATAAAAAACAATTTTGTAAAAAATCACTTTACGCTTCTGAACAACGATGAGGGCAATGCATGGTCCTATAATACATGGTAAAAGCAACAATTGAATTGTTTCTTAGCCAAACATAAAATAATGACTCTATATTATTAACTTATATTATGTCCCTCTGAAGGGAAACAAGGCATTTACATTCAACGTAACATTCACCAGCGATTACTGTGACAACATTATATAGCTATAGACGACATTAATGTATGGATATTACACTTGGATGTCCACACCTGTGATTTAAAGCTAAAGGAGAAACTACATGAAAATTAGCCTCTGCAGACACATACTGTATACTGCTTCAAATAGATGTCAAGCATGTTTCTACAGTCAAGAGTTTCTTATTTGTTCACTACCTCACCAGTCCCACATCTTTAATTTGATCCATGTGACATGTCCTCTTACCCAATTTTCCTGTTTATTCTACTGCCACACCCAAACATCCGCCTGAGAAAGGAATGAAACAGAGAATATGAAACCAGCTAAGCAGCACACATAATAGATTTAAACTATGTGATGTCTAATCAAAATATAGAATGTACTGACCACGGTTAGCCCACTTATTGCGAAAGTCCTTAGAAAATACACACAGGAGCACATTTCCTAATTGCTGTAACAAATTCAGGTTCCAGAGTGATTTAGATTCAGGCCTCTTCCTTTCAGTCTGTAATTGGGTGTGTTACATTAAATAGGCATGACATAAGGCACTAAAAATAATATAAAATGTTTTCCAAATATATGCAATATTTTCCAGTTGGCATTTTCCAGTTCACCAGTAGGCTGTGCATACTTGTGAAAACTGGCATGCCTGTTTCGGATTCGATGATCATCTGATGCTTGCTTAAGTTAACGAGCAAAGTTAAAGGTCACATGGAGCATCATCTAATGATCTCAGTTTAGGGGGAACATGTTAAAAGTTACATGTTTGCAACTACTATATAGTATAATTTGTTTTAATATGCTGTCTAATTAGTGTTTATTTATATACACTTGTAAAACAAACATATTGTTCAGTTGTTTATTAGCAGGATAAGCATCTAGAATTCAAAATATAAAAAATATAATGCTTGCAGTTTTAGTATATTAAAAAGTAGATAAAAATGTTATGTTATATCCTGTATGATATACACTTTGTTACAATAAAAAAATGTCTAATTACGTTAGATTACAACGTGGCCACACACCAAGGAATGTAATGAACTTAACTCAAGTTCTGGTTTCAAATGACTTTATCCTTATTTATTAATTTAATGTTTGTTTTTTACTTTTTAATGTAACAATGCCTTGTCCACACCAGCAGTGCCTCGACCATGCTTAGAGTTTCTCTGGAGGGGACTAGAATGCTCAGTTATCATGAAAAACAAAAGAATAAAGGATTCTAAGGTGAAATTGTATTAATCCAAATTCATGATTTTATTAGCTAACGGTCATTCATATTTTGTATACTATTCAATACTTCTGATTTAAGCCTTTTACTTTTAAGGATTGTCTTTAAACTCCCCCTATTGGTACATTTTAAAAACTGCAGATACTCAAAACCAAAAACAATTTCAGTTTATATACAAAATAAAAATAATTTTTGGAAAATTATTTTGAGAGTATGAGTTATATATGTTCGTAACGCTGGTTTTACATTTGCTCTGGTTTTGTTAGTTTTCTCAGCATGGGAGTCGTTTTGGATTTTGATACAATTTAACCTTCCAATTTTTTATTACCATCCAGGCTGTAAACATTAAGGTATGTATCATTCCAGAATAGGGAGGTGCATTACATCACAGCTGCATTTGTTAACCCAATTTTTGGGTTTTAACATTCTTTTTTTCCCAGCCTGCCCTGCAAATGTCTTATCTAATGTTCAGTAATCACAGTAAAGCAGGAAGAGGGATGGGTTTCAGTATGGCACGGACATTAACTAAAAAAGTTATTTCAGACACAACAGCAGGAAATGGTCACATTCTTTTGGCTGCTCATTGAAGAAGTAGATCAAAGTTACATTTTAAAGGGATATCCCACCATTAATTTGATGACCCTCTTTTTCATGTCTAGGTTAGTGAGTCAAGTCTATCTGGCTTTACATAGGCAGTCTGGTTCCATCTGGACAGGTGATGACACCCAGAGATGACTATTCACAGCTTATTAAAATTACTGTTGGGAAATAAAGATTGAAAATATGGTTTTGCAAGCTATCAATTAGTTAATTCTGAAATTAGTTTTGTCACTCTTGGAGTTTAAATGAAGCATGGGAAAATAAAAAACACATCTTTAGTCTGGAATATTACACATTTTATTAACAGAATATGTGTTTAATGCTGAGCTTAACAAATCACACACATGAATACATATGTTTTATTTGATGAGATGACAAGTGTAATAGATCTATCCATATATGGCCATACATCATTACGCAGTGTCAACCGTTAATTATATTGAGCTAAAAACCAGCAAGAGGAAGAATAACCACAGCATAAGCCATCCATGTTGGGGAGGGGTGGAGATTAAATCTGAGCTACTGAAAACTTTGTTGATTGGTCTTTGATGCATAAACAAACATTTGAAGTCATTAACAAGCATTTCCCCTGCAAGACCTGCTGGTAACAGTAGAACATAAAGGATCATTGCATAGCCTTCAACGTCACTTGTTCCCTCTATTACTTTTTTTTCCCAGTGAACGTTCCTGCATTGCAGTAGTGATTGGACATAGTGCCAACTGGATGTTTACAAATTATAATATCTGGACAATCCTTTCTAAAATGCATTAGAGTAAAAAAATATGTGTGAATGTATGCATGTGCACAAGAGTGAGTGAGACAGAAATAGAGAAAGTTAAAAATGTTTTTTGGTGTGCTTGCCCTTTTCCAACAAATGTAAGTCTTTAATGTTCTAAAATAGAATCCACATTCCCTAACTACAAATTAACAAAACTACAATTGACTAAAACCAATACAGTGATTTGTGCTTTTTGCACTTCACTGAGTACATCATTTTTATATCAAGATCATATTCATTGTGATTAAGTTTAGTTCCTAATAGCATTTTCAGTGGCAACGTTCATTCTACTGGTCTACATTAGCTGTTACTAGGTTGCATTACTTGAACCAGCTATATTATGGATATGTCCATAGTCCCTCTAAAGTCAGTAAATATTCAATTGAGCATATTGGTCCAAGTTCAATCCAAGCCATTGGATCAAAGCAAAAATTCAGATCTTTAGCATTAGACAAGCTTGGGGGCCCCAGTCCTTCCTAAAGTCCCTTTTAGAACAGCACACTGTTGTCAGGGAACACCGATCTGTCAACTTCAAGGGGGTGTGTTTTCTTAACTTTCATTCTGAAATATTGGCCATGCCTCTGACATTACGTAACACACCCCCACCAGCCAGTAGTGAACATGAAATGCCCAATGTGCAAGGTCTTACTGACAGTGATGCCGTCCAGCTGCAATGTGTAGACAAATACAGCATGCACTCTCCTATCATTTGCTTGCTATTTATGTTTAATTAACTTTAATTTTTTTATCCTTGGACATCATGTTGCTTTTCGAATATATGAAAATTACAGGACAACCGGAGCTTGGGTGGTTAAAATGCTAGTATACATGCATAGTTAAATTACCATTCAAAGATTTTGTCTATCCTCCATGCTAATTCCAAGAGTGTGCAACACATACATGAGAGGGAAGAACCAAACTACAAGCCTGATGAACACATGGTTTCCAGATGTACAGCCAGCCTCCGCATTCATCCAAATGTTGGAAATAATAAGTCTTAAAGGTAAATACTGCTTAGTAACCAGCGGTGGAAAAGGTGACAACACACTGACTCAGCCCTGCAACCCACAACTCTGTAGTGCCCTATTTTAGTCCTAGATCTGCTGGTTCAAGAGCCCTGTGTTTTCATCTTCCATTGAACCCAGCTAAGACTATATTCTTGTCTTCAATATATATGCATGTATGTAACTTATGGTGGTGTCACCATGGTTACTTGGTGCTGCATTAATGAACTCCAGAAGTCAATTAAAGACACACATTGAGATTTCAATGGTGGGCATTGTTCAGTCCAGTTGGTGAGTCAGAGAAACACCAGAGGCGAGATCCATTTGGCAGGGACAGGGGGAGATGTGATACACCAGAAGCTGGTCAAAGCAGTTACTGTTGGAAAGACACTAATTTCCTGTTGCTTCTGAGAGCAAACAGAAGGCAGATTCTTCTTTACGTTAGCTTGGATTTCCATGTAAAAGGGTAAAGATGGCAGGCTGTCAAATTCACTAGGGGGGATGCAGGTAATTAAAACATAACAGTAATTTGACCTCTGAATCTAGATTCAATGTACCTCGGCCTGACTTCGAGTTCACCTCCCCATGAGAATTGAGGAGTTGTGTGGAAGGTCTGGTCTTTCCAAACATTGATGTCATGAAGCAAGAGGCTATAATATAAAGCTCAGAGGCTTATTCCAGTAGCTCTTTCCAAACCCCAAATGGATATGGAAATATTTATACATCAGTTGGTTATAATTTGTACATCTATATATATACATATATATATATATATATATATATATATATATATATCAATCACAAATGTAATTGTTAAAAAGAAGCATGTAGTTCAAAAAGAACAGTAAAAGCCTGCTTTTGGAGATGAAGAGACAGTTGCTTTGCGGTTCGCAATAGTTTGTTGTGGTATAGCACAACAAAAGGTATATACAAATTAAACCTTGTGTTATCAAATGTTAAAAAAAAATCTTTTTAAAGTATTCGTTCGTTTCACGTTTCAAACTTTGAATTGTGTTTGAGTTAATAAACCTTTCCCTAAAATAGACACATTAAAGTTTAAGGTCAGTTAGCATTCCCAATTCTTCCCAAGCTTTCGACAATCTGTCAGATTTCTTTGGTGTTTAAGTTGACTGTGTGAGAAATCTCTCATATCTCTATAAATGCGACCACTCAGTTCTTGGGCTCAATCTTTAGACATAGCATCATTATAATACTTATATCTCACCCACCACCACCACCTCTACGACAACCAGACCAGCATCCCTTTTCTCAACTGCCAAACACATGTCATCCCTTAATTCACTTGTTTTCAATTCAAACCTTTAGTGTTTGACCTGTATGTGAGAGGCTTGCAGCTGGTACCATATTGCATACCCAAAATTGTGTGAGTGTTTGCGTTTAAGTATGATCCCCAATACAGAAAAAATACCGAATGGATGTTCCTCCTTCCAACGACATTATTGCCGGTAGGACCTCCAATGACATACTGCTATTTTGGTTGGCTCTTTCAATGATATCTCATGGGGAGCAATGCCTTTGATGCGTTTTTATGAGATCATCCGCACGTCTGGTTCCTCTTACGCTGTGTACCAAGTTCGCCATTCTGTTTGGGTTATCTGAGGGTAATTACATAACCAAGAGTGTCAGAAAATATGCTCTTACTAATTACAGATATCGACTAAAGAATATTTTGAGGAATACACAGTATGCATGCCTTTCAGCAAACTTTTATAGGGTGGGAATTGCCTTTCGTAGCATTTCAACCTCTATTTTGTACCTCTGTAACAAAGTACTTAAAGTTAGGACAATTACAGCAGTGGTACCCTTAAAAGTCACGTCCATTGTCTGTCCACCAACCCCGACCATCTGGAAGACCTGGTATCATTCCAGAATATCAATGTTTAATCCGGTTAAAAATGAAGGCTATCAAAGGAAATGGGTTCCCTGAGAGATGGCTTGCAGCTGGGCTCCACATGTGCACAACACATTGGCGTCTTAGTCCTGTTCTTGGGCCCTGAGAGAGAGTCTCTCTCTCTCTCTCTGTGATGTCTGTTTCTTATTTTGTCTCTTAGACTACAGAAAACTATGCCATAAAGAACAGATTGATTACCAGCATTACCAATACTAAACTTAACTGAAACTCAATAGAGAAAATAGAAGTATAAACAGAATCCAAGTCACCAGCAGCACTAATGGAAGAATAGTCAGTCTTTCATCAAGGCTTTCCGAACAAAATGGAGAGCATTTGGCTATCTTAAAAGCTCAATGTTTTCTCATTATAGTCCGTTTGTTTAGGGTAATTCACAAACAACAATAAACAAACAAAACGTTTGAGAGGACATCATGGATCAGCAAGGTGGCTGGAAGGTGGCTCCCTTCTACAAGACCATTTTTGGTTGTCTCTTTACCCTGTAATACCTCCCCTACCTCTAATTAAATCCTGAAAAGGTATTTAACTGTCTTTGCTTGAGTTTCAATTATGTTCAGCTTTTGAAAGTTGTTTTGGTGACAAAAAAAAGTGAGTAAATTGGATAAACCATGGCAATCGAACATGTTAGATTCAAACACTTCTGCTGTGTGAATTCTTTGCATGTTGGATTTATTGTCATGGCCTGGCCCATCTTGGGCCTGATTTCAGTTAATTGTTTGCACCTGTCCCCTGTTACCTTGTTTTGTGTCTTGTTTCTTATTGGTTGATTGTTTCCCTTGATTTTGTATTTAAGCCTGATTCTTGTGTTGTCCCTCGTCTGGTCGTTGTTCGTTTGCATGCCATGATGTTCCTGGTTTTTGGCAATAAAGCGCTACTTCTTGAGACATGCCTGTTTTTGGGTCTCCTCTTTCTCTGGATTGTGACAGAATGAACAAACCATCGACTGACCCAGCAGGTGAGAGCCACTGGTTGGCCAACGACGGGTATGACGGGAACCCGGTGGACTGTAAGCGCGTCATCCTCCAGTGCATCGGGGAGTTCCGTTGTCATCCTGCTGCCTACAGGACGGAGGCCTTAAAGATTCTTTATGCCCTGGGGCAGCTGACCAACGTGGCACAGGAATGGGGGACTTTACCACTGGGGCAAACAAACCCCAGTTTGCTCCAGTGCAAAGAGCTTCCTCCAGGAGCTGAGGAACCTCTGATCCACCTGAGCCTGTTCGAGCCCCCGTTGGTGAACCTGCAGCGCCCGATCCAGCGCCCGCTGTGGGCCCCCAGGCTTTCCCCACTCCAGAGGTCCCTCTCCTGGAAGCTGTGACACCCTGTGGCGTGCTCCTTGCACACAGGGTGCCTTCCTGAGCGAGCAGCAGCACCTAGCCCAGGCAGTGGGGCAGCACCTCCAGACCCTCACCAAGAAGCAGGAACAGCTCATCTCTGGCTTGGGCCACCACCAACACTGCTGCTCTCGCTTCCGAGGCCCCGGACCCCGTCCGCTCTCGGGCCAGCTCCCCGGACCCTGTCCGCTCTCGGGCCAGCTCCCCGGACCCTGCCCCCACCTCTTTCAAGCCCCCTCTCTGGTGCTCGGCTGTCCCTGCTCAGTTTGCGGTCCCTCTCCGGTGCTCGGCTTTCCCTGCTCAGCTTGCGGTCCCTCTCCAGGCTGTCCCTGCTCAACTTGCGGTCCAACTCCAGGCTGTCCCTGTCTTTGTTTCTTATTGGTTGATTGTTTCCCTTGGTTTTGTACATAAGCCCTGATTCTTGTGTTGTCCCTTGTCTGGTCATTGTTTGTTTGGATGCCATGTGTTTTTGAGCCTGTTTTTGTGCTGTTTCTTGGTTCCTGGTTTTTGGCAAAGCTCTACTTCTTTGAGACATGCCTGCATTTGTGTCTCCTTCTCTTGATTGCGACGTATACTCAAACATTACGCACAATTTTTTTTGTCATTGTTGGCCGGTCAACGGAAACCTAAAGTGCACATAGCTTGCTTGCATGTGACAAGTCGAGGGTTGCAATCAGAATTGGGCAACATTAGCAAGTTTACAACATAGCTAACTCATTTTGCTTATGTTGTAAGTATTTACAGTTGAAGATGGATTGGAAGTTTACATACACTAGGTTGAAGTAATT
Source organism: Galaxias brevipinnis (assembly GCA_036023535.2). Classification (NCBI taxonomy): domain Eukaryota; kingdom Metazoa; phylum Chordata; class Actinopteri; order Galaxiiformes; family Galaxiidae; genus Galaxias; species Galaxias brevipinnis. The sequence goes on along the minus strand of JAVQIZ010102337.1, from coordinate 1,365 downwards.
AAAACTTTTTTTTTTTTTTTTTTACCACTACAGATTTCATGTTAACAAACTACAATGTTGGCAAGTCATTTACATTGTCATTGTACCAACAACTGTTTCAGACAGAACATTTCGCTCAACTATTCCAGTGGGTCAGGAGTTTACACACACTAAGTTGACTCTTGACAGGTTAATTGACATAATTTGAGTCAAATGGAGGTGTACCTGTGGATTTATTTTAAGGCCCACCTATAAAACTTAGTGCCTCTTTGCTTGACATGGGGAAAATCTAAAGAAATCTGCCAATATCATTCTGACCCCACTGGAATTATGATCTAATGAATTATAAAATAAATTATTTGTCTGTAAAAAAAGTTGTTGGAAAAACTACTTGCATTATGCACAAAGTAGACATCCTAATCGAGCGTCCAAAACTATAGTTTGTTAGCACTAAATCTGTGGAGTGGTTAAAAAAATGTGTTCAAATGACTTCAACCTTACCTGTTGTTTATTACAAAAATCTCACTTTTATGTTTTGCGAGAGTGATGTGGAAATGGCAGTAGCTGCCACGCTAGAAAATGTTTCACGTTATAACAATATAAGTTATGAAGTTATAACGTGAAATGTTTTATATTATAACAAGTATAAATATCACGTTATAACATGGAAAAACATTGTTATAACAAACCTTTCACATTATAACGTTAAACGTTTTATGTTATAACAAGTTGTTAAAACGTGAAATTATCATGTTATAACGTGAAAAACATACTGTTATAACAATAAACCTTTTACATTACAGCGTAATATTGATTTTTTTCCCCTTTTTTCTGGCATGGCAGCAATATGCTGCCGTAGCAAGGCGGCCACTTTGGGCTGGGCTAATAAAGGACTGCACTAATCTTTGTTTATTTTTTTATTCCTGTTATATCATATTGACATTATTGTAAAGCACATCACACATACATAAAATTATTATTATATAATTTTAATATAATAATTTCTATATGATTGTTCTATATAATCATATGCCACTTCATTCGTTGATAAAGTTTAGAATTGTATTCTTTAGAGATGCCCAAATGCCCACGCAGAGATCTACAAATGCCTTCTCAGAGAAACCCATATACAGTTTATTGCTTTGGCACAAGGATCTGTATGGAAGCCCATAAGGGACTTTATTCAAATTATAACGTAAACTTGAAAATGCAAATGCAATTCAACAATAGCATTATCACTTTCCACATTTGTATGTGTTATTTGAGGCAAAATGTAAATTAAAATGCAATAATCCCATTTGCATTTGCATTTTCAAATGCTTCAATGGGCATTCTGTGTCAATATTCAAATTCAAATGCAAAAGCTGTTTGACATTAAATTTTCAA
>JAVQIZ010102331.1:15000-21262 GCA_036023535.2 Galaxias brevipinnis | reverse complement strand
TTACAAAACCATGTTTTTTTAATTCCCCCACTCAAATTAACCCCCCCCCCCCCCCCCCCCCCCCTGCCCGCTTTAAAAACAGAAGTAGTGCTCAGAATGGCTACCCTTTCCACCTTAGCTGTATGAGTGACATCTTTGTCCTTGCCACTCATTTATGCATGATCGGGCTGCCTGGATCATCAAGATTCTAGAACGAGAACAACAGAATGTGGGCCAGAGTTACGCAATAGGCTGTGGACCAATCAGCACCGAAAGAACAGAGAGTACAGAGGGAAGCAGAATTAAGTGACAAGCGCTAATGAGCAAACAGTGTGCGGTGACATGTGTGCCACAAGCCCTGATTTGCCATGGATTCACAATGAGAAAAGCCATCCAGACGGGGAATCTGCAACAAAATGAATCACCGAATCCCTTCGTCTGTTTGGTTGGCATGGATTCAAGGTGCTACCAACCAAGATGCGATGTGATGGATACTATGCATATATTAAGGCCTTTTTCATGTGGGATTAAAAAGTTAAGTGTCTATTACATTATGAAGTATATTAGCCTTTTCTCCCTCTGTGGAATAGCCCACTGAACTCATCAGTGGCATGGTGATCCAGTTTCCTCCTGGTGACATTGAACAAATCCATGTTTGGTGGATGAATACCACGCCAGCACAGCTCAGTTTGCTGTGACTTCTTAGACTCAAAACACAGACTGCCAAAAAATGGTAACGTATTTACCAAGAGCCTTCCCCCACTGATTACTCCACCCCCTGCCACTGGCCTTCTGGATGCGGGTACCCATTTAATGCTGGGATGCCTTTACCAAATTCAATGGCACACGCACATATACCTCTAGTGTGAGCTAGTGATGGGGCTGAAGCACGACTCATCTTTCAAATCTATGGTAGCGCTCAATACATTGGCCACAGGATTTACCTGAGCGCTGTTGCTGTCTGTCCTGCCTAGGATCTGGGCCTAATCAAAACATAGAGCATCTAATTCAAAAACGGAGCACTACATAAGAAGAGAACAGAGGATGCTGCATGAGCTTATTTAAACAAACAAAAATATAAAATAATGAGCAATAACTTTAAAAAAAACTACTAGTTGAGTGTCACATTATAGTGTCACATTAGATGGCCACATTATTAGTAAAAGTGTTGGACCATCTAGCACATTTCATGTTGTGAATTTGTCAACATTTTACAAACGTCTATTGTTGCTCTTCCATTGCTCGAAATATAGTGAAAGCTGATAACTTCTGAAAAAACATAAACCTTTATGAGTAAAATAACCTTTTCCCATCCATGTTACTCTCAATCTCACAGTATCAATTGTGGCAATCAGAGTGTATTCCACAGAATGCGACACAGACCTTATTTCCAGCAGATGGAAGGCAGGGCATTATCATTCATATTAAACAATAACCCATTGGCACTTATTTTTTTTTCTCCCTGGGAACAATATCAACGGTCAATCAATAATGCATCCGAGGCTCAATCTGAAATTGATATTCCGCTCGCAGTTAATATGGTTCCTGGCCGCCCCTCTCACTGCTTGGTAACAGCACTGTGTGTCTATGCAGGAATTACCTGACTCAATCAAGTGCTACTGTGTAAGTGGCTCCTACGCAGCAGATATTTATCTGGTGGGAAGATGGCCTAATATTGCAGGAAACATTAATATAAGAGTAGGGTAAGCAAATACTTGCAAAGATAGTCTGCCCACTATCAAGCAGCTAAACGATTTTAGACCACTGCATGTCAATAATAGGAAACCTTATGCATTTGTAAAAGTTCTGCTTTATTGCCGATTTACATAGAAACGACCTTATTTTAGAACTATATAAGGACTTCTTTCATTCACTTATTGTAGCTCTTTATTCAACGTCTCAAATAACATGTGTTGTGTTCATTGAGAGTATTTCTCTGCTAGTGTACTCGGTTGATGGAGAAATTTCCAGCACTTAAGAATAAACTTTCTGAGTTAGAATTTGTGGTTTTTGGGGTGGGATTTAAAATCTGATAAATTTACAGCAATACTGCATTGTCCACTGCACCTTCAAATGAGAAAATGTAGGGCTCTGACCAACTCACATTCCAAGAAGAGTGGCCTTCCACATGTAACGCAATGGTTTTACGTATTGAGTTCCGATTAACTTCAATGGTATATTCAGATAATGGTCAAAGACATCAATGATACTTCCGATTGTAACTATTCCAGAGAACCCTGTAAAATCCTTCTTTTTTTCTTTTTTTTTTACAAAGAAACATTTCAACTTAACAAGCAGCCGATGAGGTGAATAGTTAGAATACTCCACAGCAGGAAATAGTGTGAGTCATAAACAATGAGACCAGTGGCATGCATGAAATACCGCCGCCTCCATAGACCCCGGCCAAACTGTAATTGATGAAAACATAATGGTGGATTCTAGCCTGCCTCTGTGGTTTAACGTTAGCACACAAATATCATAAGAATAATTATTATTACAGAAGAACAAATATTACCCCTTGGGCTCCAATTATTTTCATGCATTGGCTCTTGAGCTGAGCTTCATGGTTCTTTTTTTTTTTTATTGTATAAAAAAGGGGTTGTTTTGGTTCTTAGCCTATGTGTAAGACTTGTCCTAAATTCACTTTCTGGTCAGGCTAATATGTCGGGGTGGAACCCTGTGGCTTGGTTAAGCATAAGGTCAAAGGTCAACTTGTGTCAGTTTCTATGTAACTACATAATTTAGTTTTTTTTCCGACCTTGTGTGGTCGAGTTTCTCTTGCAATAAATGACCTACCCATGTGCATAGTACTGCTCACACCCACTACAGAATCCCTTGGTTAGCCAACCCCATCTCTGATTGGCCTGATTTGTGTTCGATGACCAAAGGACAAGCAAGGCACCATGCCAACTTTCAAGCCCATGCAAAAAGAACTGCAGCCATCAAAGACAGTGTAAATAATTGGCAGCAACATAAAAGGGAACGATTGAGCAATGCGAAAAGACACTCGCTACTCTCGTCCTACCCCTCCTTTCTCCAACCCTTCCAATCTTTTTTAAAATTTGTCTAACTGTTTTTCTTCCTTTTTTTTATATTGCAAAAACAAAGCATTGGCTCGTTAATGATGAAAGGCTTCCATGAGTCCCCTGTTGATTGACGATCACTGAGATGTATGACACCTCTCAACTTGTCATGGCGGAGTTATTTGTACTCTGCTGCCATCCATCCTGTGAGGAGAGACCAGATGTCCCGTCTTAATTAGGCCGGCAGTGATGTTTTTAATGACTTCTAGCCCATTACAGGCGGCAGAGGATGAGTTTTTCAGATCTTTCCTGCCGTCACTCCTGTGGGCCTGCTGCTGCTACTGCTGCTATGTTGCTCTTTGTCTCCGACTTACATGTGAGTTTTGACACACTTAAATCCTCCAGACGGACAGAGAGAGAGAGAGAGAGAGAGAGAGAGAGAGAGAGAGAGAGAGAGAAAGAAAGAGAGAGTGGTTAAGAGAGAGAGATAGGCTGAATGTCTGTTGTCGAGGAACGACTTAAGGCAACTTTCCCTAATGTCTTCCTGTGTTGTTCGTTTGTCGTTTGTGCATTTTTATTTTGTGTGAGTGCAGGCACCAATCATATTGTGAAATATATTTAATTCATGTTATATGAAGTTGAAAAACTAGGCCATGGTAGTTAATATAGAATGTGCTGTGTGTGCTTATTCAATGATAGTGCGAAGAAGAGAGAAAAAACACCTCCTCGGAGGGTTCGGCATAGTTCTCTCTATGGTTTTGAGTCAGAAAACACCTTCTACCACGCTCCCCCACCCCTCCTTATCCTTCATTCAAGTTATCTTTTCCCTGCTTTGGTTATTTTGAAGTTCTGTTCTTCTTTATTTTATGATCCAGACACAAAATTGTCAGTGAATGTGTTCTCTCATTTTCAACTGAATCATGGCTGGGGGAAAAAAAAGTAAAATAAAGTGTCGGGGAAAGGCTGCACTTGTTTTTACAGCCGCTGATCAAAAATGAATAAAGTCTATTTGAAACAATTTCCTTTCTGTCCACTGGGTCAATGGAGTACTTGTGGTTGATTGTCTACTCGGGGTGAGGAGTCTTTTACATGACGCCTTTAGAAGACACGTGAATCACCTCAAGGTAAAGACACAAGAAAGTTTCTGAGCAAACGTTATTGCTTGCCGTAATGAGGGTATGAAATGTTATTAATATTTTAGAACAAGCCCTATTTTTCATATCTGAAACCCACTGTGGGGCTTCTTTTCAAAGGGTTTCAGTCAAAACCCAATGGGAGATTCAATTGACTTTAATCTTGCATTCGTTTGAAAATTTGAGCCCATTAGTTAACTTTGCCTTTTCTGTGCAGTTTTCATTGCATTTCAATGAAGCCGCTTTCCTGTGGTGTTAAAACACTAATAGTCGCCTCAAATAGTAAATGAGAAAGAGGGAATAAGAGCAAGAAAGGAAGAGGACGACGAAGAGAGGGAAAAATAAATATATGTAGTGCAAATGGATTTTTTCTATTATTATTATTTCTTTGGAAAATCCAGAATATTCTGACCCTTGTCTGCAAGGTACCGCGATCAAATATTTATACGACTGAGTGAATAATTTGCGGGTAGAGACGCAAACATTACTTATTCCGCGCCACCTCCCATGCTCTGACAACATATCAATTGCATTCAGGTAGCGCAGCTAATTGGTGAAATGCATTATGGTCACAGGCAGAAGGGGTCAAGGGAATGGCCGTAATCAAATAAAGGAGGGCGCTGAATTATTCCCTTTGATGTTGGGTGCACCTCTAAAGTGAGACTCTCTCTAATTGCTTGACTCTCACTGTGCTCTCTCACTCCGGCTTGTCTCTGCCTTTCTGTCTGTCTCTCTCAAATTTTTTTTTTTTTTTTTTTTTGTCCTTCGCTCCATCTTCGTCCCTTGCACTTCCGTCTTCTCTTTCTCTAATTTCCATCACACATTTCTCCCATCTCTCTCTTTCTCTTTCTCCTCATCTAGCCTTCACCTCTACTATTTAACTATAGCCAGTGCCCCGAGCCTCATCAAAACTTCTTAAGATCTTGGAGCAACTTACCTGTACTCTGTGGATGTTGAGATTGAATGATGTGCACTCTCTATACTTTTAGTACCTGTTCATGCACTGACGATATCCCCTTACACTTTGAGCTCAGCCTTTTGAAATTGGTATCTAGCACATGATTCATACACAAGTCAATGCATTTCAAAGCCTCTGAGTAGTACTTTGACTAAACCATCTTTTCAAAAGGTGTTTGTGTCAGCTGGCAAACTCATCTAGCCAACCTCTGGTCCCTTTCCACGAAACGGCCTTGACCAATCACAATGGTCGAGACAGACAGCCACAGAGGTCTGCATTTGGAGCCGCATCCTTTCGGACGCCGCAGCTTTTCAGTAAATAAATTATGTTATTATGGCTTTTCATTACTGGCTAAATGCCTATCTTTTTCAACCCTCCGAATCTCCGAAAGTAGGTCAAGTGCAGAGTGCTCCAAGAGGCATGCCAATAACTTCCCACCTCACAAGCCACCATCCCATTCACCCACCATCACGGCCACCTCCACCACTGTCTCCCCATCGCCAGGGAGGAAACCTGCAGAGAGGCAGCAACTCTCTCTGGTGATTTGTCATGCTCCTTAGCTGGCTTGGTGCACAGTGCACACATTAAACGTACATACACATCAAAGTAAATGATGACATTTTTTTTTATTTGCCCCAGAATAGGCTATTTATTTCAGAAGCTGTTTCAGCACTACGAGGATAACTTAAACCGTCGTTATTTTTTTGGCATTTTCTGTCGGCTGCTAGTGAGTGAGGTCATGTCAGACCTTGCACATAAATAGAAAAGTATAAAAGAGATCATATGTAGCGAACATGTCTTTTGATAAGTGGTATTTTATTTCAGATAAGAAAGAATGTTGTCATCCTGTCGGCCATCGCTACTAGCACACCTCGTTTTTGTATATTTTTGTTGTTCAATATATTGTTGCTTTTGGATGTTACTCTATTTTAGTTGAATGACAAAACTATGATGTAAAGTTGTTTTTAAATAGAATACCCCCCCCACACACACACACATACACACCTCCTTCCACCCAGTTTGCTCACTAAAGTATCAGCCAATGCTCCTGAGTCTGACACAATGCCGTCCTAATCCCGTCCCCAGCTTTAGGGATATGGCACCCACACAGTCAAAATGAGCAAACAAAGAGGCTTAAGACCTCTGTGCTGGATTAAGAGGGGGGTCCA
>JAVQIZ010102331.1:0-12500 GCA_036023535.2 Galaxias brevipinnis | reverse complement strand
TCAGAGTTGTGGTGTGCCACAACTTCAATGTGCACACAGTTTATTTAACTAAAAGAAGCCCACTTTAAGAAAATAATAAGGACACTTTCAACGAGGCAATAAATTATCTTTCTGTCTAAACTAACTTGTTTTCCAAAGATTCTTTGATTTAATTAAATTTAACAGCTGCTGAGGCATTTATTTCTCAAATTAAATCTCATTCTCATGGCTCTGTTTAAAAGTAAATGTTCTACAGAATGCACAAAACAACTTTTGTGGTCATGACAATCTATTCAAATATGTATCAACAACTCATATTTAATCTCTAGATTGCCTAAATATTTCGAAAATAATGAAGAAACAAAATGGTTCACTGCTGAATGAGTTTGCAACAGAATAGATGGCCCATTTAATGACCTTGGTTCAGATACTGAAATATGTGCCCTACAAGGGGAGTTGATAACAGACCACAGCAACCTAATAATATTTTCAGCTCTTTCGGAGATCTGGCAGCTGCTGCCATTGTTATTTCATGCACTGGCCAAAGAGAGAGAGGCGGCCCATGTCTTAGGTGATAATTATGTCGGCTCCCGGACCAAATGATGTATTATTTATTTTAGCAGCCGCACCCCCCTCCTCCCCCCTCCTATTCCTCCCATGACTGCTGGCTGAGACGTGTGCCCCTGGAGTGGTCATTAATCTGATATCTGGCCGGCCTGGGCGCGGCCTCTATGATCCTGACCCAATCTCAGATCCTAATCCAAGGAGGAAGAGGGCTGGAGGCCAGGATTTGGAGGCCCAGGCTATCTCATTCTCTATAATTGATAGGTTTTAGGCGATTATATGCTCCACGTGATTAAGATCTATAACGACGTATTGATTCAACTGTACTGGGATTCGACAAGTGAAGGCTAAAAAGAAACCTAAACCTCCACCTATTTTATCGCCACCATCTCTGCCCTTCACACCTGGCCTGGTTGTTTATTAACATTTTCTGTGAAGAACTAACTATCACCTCCTTTTTGGCCCATGGGGGCCTTAAGAGATAGAACGGGCCTCAGACATGAAGAACGGTTGACAGTGGTATTGGAGCTCACCACACATCACTGCCAAAATAATAATTCAAAAGAATTAGCACACCAATAACAATAATAATACAATTAAAATTGTTTTATTTTGGTGGTGCCCTGTACTATAACACATTTTAATCATATTAACCTGACATGCTTTAATACTGACAATTATAAATGCAATTCTTTTCATGAAATTATTCATTTGTTATATCAAACACATCCACATTATCATTGTCAATATCATACAATATTTTTTTGTATGAAACATAAAAGTACTGAACTACACATAGGCCAACAACATAATGCAGAATGATGGCAAATAGAAAACAGCAGGTGCTACCTTTACAACAACATTATAAACCGGCACAGCTGTGGGAAACTACTATTTACCATCCAAACCCTCTGCCAAGGTTCCATTGGTGGGAACACCGGGAGTGTGATCAACAAACTACAAAGGGGCCCACCATGCACTAGGGGAGTTATTGATGAATAACATCAATACCCTGTTGAGAACAGATAAGGGATGAAGATGTCCGCGTCACAGTCACATATAGTGCCTTTGTGCTATACAGATATTTCGAATATGAATGTATGGACAACGTTGATTGCTACAGCTACAAAATAACAGAATTTAGACACACCCCCCCCCCCCCCAAGAGAAAGCAATGGCTCAAAGCTGCCTTTGTTGCAGATAGATCTAAAATGCTTGCCATTGAAAGTCATGAATGCTTCAACAAAGTTGCTTAGGTTGAAATCCCAGTCAATGCTTTACTTTCTGTACTCTTTGGCTCTAAATGTTGTCTTTCCTTGCTACCACTGGTTAAAAACAAAACACACAAACGCCCTGTATTAGAAGCAGCAAACGGAACAATGGAAATGTATAGGATAAAATGTATTTTTCTTTTTTTTGCAATCCTATATTCATGTGACAAATCTCATACACTTTCAGTTTGACTGAGATGCAATCATAGCTAATCAACTATTTTTGATTAAGGTCCTATATGTAAATACCCCAGCATAGGCCCGTGTGGTCGATGCCACACCACACACAAAGCCAACGTCATAAGGCGGGGAAATCGTCGTCCCCTTACTCTCCATGCAGCTAGCAGCCTTGCTAGCACTTCACATGCTAGAACTCCATCTCTTAGTAATGAGCCAAGCAGAGGGAAAGAGAGTCAGACGATGATAGAGGGAGAGAGAGAGAATTAAAGAAAAGCAGACTGAAGCACTTCTAGCTCATTCCTGCATTATGGCGCATTTCCATTTTTCGCCTGGGTCTTAATCTCCATTGAGTGACTGTCATCACCCTCTGGCAGTAATTAGGTATGGGCCCTGGACAACAACAGACAACGCGGCCTAGCTCGTCTTGAGAAGCAAATTACCTTTAGCTTATGGTAAGCAATATTCCGTGCCAGGCAACTTTTACTGCTGATTAGCAATTAGCCCAAACTACCGGCAGCCGAAGCGCTAATGTTTAATTTGCTCCTCTAATGATATACGGCGTTCTGGCACGGGCGGTGCCTGCGTAAGGGGATGGGATGGGAGGAGAAGGGTTTGAAACGTATGGATTTCGGCTTAATTCCTTTTCATTTACGGTCTGACAGGCCCGCAGGTAGGGAAAGAGGAAATTTCTTAGCGATTAGTAATGGCTGCTCCTCAAAGAGAGGCAAGCTGGCGAATGCAAAGGAGGCACACACACACAAAGCTCATTCACATTCCCATTTCCACATTGGCTCAATTATTCACGCTGAAGTTTGAATAATAACGGCATTTTCACTGAGACAACAGAGTGATTACTGACTGTGTGTTTCCACTGCCAGTTACCGGAGGATGGCGTCACGTAGATGAGCTAAACTGAACTGGAGAGCTGATATGTTTGAGAGCCCTCTATAGAGCTAGAAAAAAAAAATAATGGCCCTTCAATGTCATTACGTTGTTTTGGTATTAAAGGCCTGCAAGTATTTTATAAATTGACAAAAGCACAGGTTAAGGTTTTGAAAAATCTAAACAATAGCCTATGATAATAAAAAACAAACAGGATTGAAACAAAAATATATAAATGGCAATTATGAGTGAATAAAGTCACTGCTATCTATGTACTTCATGTTTTTACACCACATTAACATTGCAATCAAACTTACATTTCAAAGCCATGTGTTCTTGGCCTATAGCATGCAATTTGTCCACATTGCTCCAGTAACATATCTCAGCAAAATCTATGTTCTAGAAAGCAGTGCCCCCCCGCTTGCCTCTCCAGCTCTTTAGCTTCTAATGCTTTGTTTACCTGTGAGACACTGGCCTTGTTTGCAAACACACACAGGCGGTGTGAGATGAGCCTCCATCAGGCTCCCCAAGGGACCCCCATAATCTAGGGCGGATTCCCACTTAAACTAAACTGTGCTCGTGGGCTGGACTTGACAAATCAGGTGGACTGGCCGTGGAGGCTCCATGGAGCCTCGTCTGGAAGAAGGGGCTTGTTAAAAAGTGCAATGGACGCAGTGGGAATAGCAGGGCATCTCTGGGGGGCAAGAGGGAGTCCTCCAGCCCTAATGAAGCTGGGGGATGAAACTCGTGCTGCTGCTGTGCTACCTCGTCTACGTGCGCCTCACTGTCATTCTCAGCTGCTGTACTTTAATTCTCTAAAGCTTTCATCTCCCCATTTTATTTTTTCTTTCCCTCTATTTCTTCCCTTTGTTTCTCTCTTTCTCCCTCTCTCTCTCTCCACTTCTCATTTACCCTCTATCGCTCTCTTTCTTTCCATTTTCTTTGCTACCCACATTCTGAGGTTCACACGTCACTGTAATGATGGTGATGATAGCCATGATCAGGCTCCTCTTCTAAAGGTCATTAGTAGAATTTTATGGCACAATAGAATCCAACTGAACGGAAGTGAACCATTCTGGCCTCGTTATTCATCCACTGTCAAGTGGAACTGGAGGGTGAACAGGAATCATCTACAGTACAGGACCGGTACCGTGTCAGTCTATTGCAGCCTGAGAACGCCAATGGAGACGGCCAATGAGTCCTGCTCATCGGCATCCATTTTTGATAGCATGAGGGAAAACAAATATTCTGTTGTGGGGAAATCAAACTTGGAACACATTGAACTGTGACAGACCCTTGAGAAAATGCAGCTGTACATGTCAAAAGATAAGTGACGAGGAAAAGTTGCTGCAGTGCTCCCCCGGCCACATTGCGCTCTAGCGGGTTGCTGTTGTTTTTTTTCGAATATTTCAACATTCGACTGAGATATGGGTGATGTGTATGTTTGCTTTGTTTGTTTTGAAATTCAAAAGCAAAGGTAGGCTTTTCCCTTCTCCCCTTTCACAAGTCCACAAACTCAACTTTTTCAAACCTGTGCTGTCGGTTTGCCCAGACCCCAGGGAGAGGTAGCACAGAGGAGAAAGAAGGAGAAAAGGGGCCCAAAGAACAGAGGGAGGAAGAGGAGTGCAGGCACAGGGAACTCTCACTCATCTCCTCACAGAAAAACACCAAAAAATACTGACAGGCTGCCGGTTCAAAGCCTTCTCTCCTGCTCGCCTTTCCTTCACTCTGGTGTAGAATTTCAATGCTGCATTTCAGGAGGCTTTTTTTTTTTGCTTTTTTTTTTTACGAGCAGGGCTATTCTCTGAATGATTTTCTGCCCTTCTCTCTGCGTTCCTTCCTATTTATGAATTAAGGAAAACATCAGAACTGTAGAAGCTTTTACTGTGTAATAATGCAAATGAGAGAACTCCTCTTCAGAAAGCTGCTTCTAAGTAAACCGTTGGTGCATTTCTCACTCTCAAGGGACTCAGGGACCCTCTAAGAAAAGGTATTGTTTGTGATCTGCCTCCAATCATCTCTTTTATATGTAAACAAATAGTAGTCAGAACGCAGTGCACAACAATCGGGATCAGTTTTGTGTAGACGGTCATAACACGTTCAAATAACCCCGAACAATTGTCCTCTAATCATAGTGTCATTGGGTAGAAATTCTCCATTCTCATGCTCCATTCTCTAGAATGGATATAATGAGCAAGTAGCATCACTGTTCAAAGCCCGGCCAATGCCTGTGTGGGGATGGGACCACTGGTCAAAGGGGTGGCAGAGCAAAGATTATGTGATCTTATAAATGGCACCCAAGTGTATACAAACATACAGAATGTAAGCCCTAATGGCTGAGGGGGGTCAACCCTGAGATAGTTAATCACTCTTTTTGACTCTAAAATATCTGTCCATAGGGCTCGATGAATCAATATTTACTGTGATATACACTATGCATTACTCAACTGACACTTCAAATGGGAGTGATTTTAGTGTTTGTCAGTTTTGATTCAACAGTACACCCACACAATCCTTACTGACAGAATATCCAGCCACCACTTTTAATGGAGGTTATTCCAGTCAATTGATAGTTGCATTCCTTTTGTGTTAGTCTTGTGATACACCACTTACACAGACAATAACAATAACTTCCATTTAATACCAGCTATACATTTACGATTGATTTAATCCAACCCTGCCTGAACAGTAAGTATTTTAGTGTTTTGATTGGTGTATAGGACTGGTTTTCGTCAATGCTACTTTGATAGCCTTATATACAGTAGATGTGTGTGTGTTCAGTTGTGTCTGTTCTGATCTACAAGTGAAGAGGACAGCAGTCTTACAGCTTCCCTTTACAGAGGTGAGATACTGACGGCTAGGTCAAACCTGTGGGGGGCAAAAACTTTTATCTCCCTCTGCTCATGAGACGCCCGCGCAACTCGGAAATGTGTGTGTTTGTGTGTGGACTCAACCCTTGGCAGATCTACCTCAGGTCCATGGGCCTTTAGCGTCCAGCACTGATAAGGAAAGGTCAGAGCCCTCAAGACTTCTCAGAGCCACTAGCCAACATGGCCAACGGAGACAGCGACTGAAGCCTGGGAGAATGCGATGAGACTACAGCCTTTTGACAACTCTGCACCATACTTGGCTGAGATGGGCTTGCACCTTGACAGTAGTTGTTCATGTGCAGTGTGAGCCAGTACAATCTTAATGCAGCGTGGCCCTTGGGGTCATTACTGTGGTGTGGCCAGACTCTGTTCTCAGCATAAGCATCTTTCTTTACCCCACACTGTGGAAACATACCAGGTTCGTTCTAGGTTCTTCACGGCTGGTTACCATACACAACACAAACACACACACACACACATGCAGTACACACAGCCCACATAAACATGCTGATATTTCCTTCCTGCCTCCATCTTCCACCCACCCCACCCCCACCTTACTGTGTTATTCCTGATTAGCCGTAAACGAGCAAATATTTTCCCAGTGTTCGCCAGGTTAGATCCCCATTTAATTAAACTGGCTCATTATGTCCCACTCTGATTAGTGGAGGGGAATCAATTATTCAATTCACAAACATGGGCCGCAGGAGCTGGAGGTGCACAGCACAACGAGCTGCTCATTTAATTCCAAGGACACTAATTAGCTACAAAGCAAGCAGTAACTTTCCCTTCTCTCTCTCTCTTTCTCTCTCTCTTCCCTTTTTTTTATCTCACCCTCCTCCTCCCTTCTATTCCAATTACTGCACATTCAGTACACTCAGAAGTTAGTGAGGAGAATAGGAGAAAGGGAGAGAAGAGGAGGGGGGAGGAAGGGTTGCAAGGCTGGGTGTTTGAAGGGGTGTTATGGGAAGGGGTTATGGGTGAGCAAGGGTGGGGTGGGTCAATCTTTGCCTTACTTAGCTGGATTCTCCTCTAGTTAGTGAGGTCAGCATAGAGGAGGCAACAGGGAGGCTTATTTGCTGATATGTAGATCAGGAAGCCTGCGCACCCCTGGGATTTGAGGATGTTTCGAGCTGAGGCCCACTACTTTTGTTCTTCACAATCAAACAGTGGGCCATTATCCGAATTATTGACAGCAGATTCTCATTTCAACTGCAAATTAAGACTATCAATAAAGCTTTCTAATGCAAAAGTGACTAATTAACTAACTGAGTGGAGCTCTGAAGCCTTGATATAAAAAAAAGAAAGAAAAAAAAACTCCAGTCGGCTGAGCGTTGAGGAAACACAGGGGAACTAATTAGTTTAATTATCAAAACAGCTAATTAAAATTACACAGTTGCCTAATTAGTTCTGTGCTTCTCGCTGTCTTTCTCCCCTTCCTTTTATTTCGTTCTTGCCCTCTCACTCTTTAATTGACAGGTTGAAGTTAAATATAAAAACAAGAGAGAAGAGAGTGAGAAAGAAAGGGAGCGAGAGAGAAATACGATACGTGCCTCTGTATTCCTGTTTGTCCATGCATGTTGGTAAATAGTCTAGACTATATACACACAAACAGGCTCGTGCTGTACGTTTTAGCTAGCTGCTGGCTAACCTCCTCCCGTGACAGAACTCTAACAGGAGAATAAATGACTGTGGTCCCCTTAGGTGAGCCCGTCCAAATCTTCCCCCCATTCATCTGTCCTTGGCATCACAGTCTGAGTAGGGGGGGTTCATCCTTTCCTCTTCCTCCTCTCCCGTCTCCGCCGTGTCGCGAGTACAGACCGGTGCCCCAGAGCCTGACAAACGAGAGGTCAAAGCTAACAGCATGCACAGTCCCGCCTCCCCATCCCTAGAAAGCCTCTCTTTGAACCATTTACTTTCAAATCAAATGGAAAAGGGGCCTTGCTAAGGGAAGATAAATGCATATGAGACGGACGGTTGGTGGTGGCGGTGAATTTGGGGACATCTCAGGATTGTTAGTCAAGGGAACTTGGAGAGTTCTAAAAGACACGTTGATAATATTTCAGCAAACCCATGTTTTTTGGTAATGCAGTGTACAGGAGTTTAGCTGCCAGCGGTTTGTGAGTGCAATCGTAATCAACGGTCATTTCTGTGTGTGGTGGTCCAACGGGTCTGTTTAAAGGCAAGGTATTAAGTGACATATTTGCAAAGAAAAAGCCAATTTTCTTTCATTGTTTGCTCCTGAGCTCTAGCAATATGAAACTATGTCAACGCTTCTGCATAGGTATTGTATGTCCACAGTTGTAGTGTCAAAGCATAGTGTTGATACTGCTCTACATCTACTAGGTCAACCCATTTGTCTGATTCACTTAAATCAGTCACGTTCCAAATGCATTCATTGTGTACGCTAAGGAATACCAACAGACTCTACAAGCTGTTATTAAGAAGAAATGCACAATGTGATCAAATTACACCCAGGCCTGCGAAAATCTGTCTGATTTAATTTCCGATTTTGTCTCCAGTGATACTTATACTCACCCGTGTTCCTGTTCTCCATTGACTGCTACTTTAAACCAATTTCTTAGACCTCTTAAAACAAAACAGGGTTTTTTTGGAGCTAAGGGAAGGAAATGTTGCATGTGAGCGTCTGCATTGCCACTTTATTGTATTCAGCAGCCCATTAACTAATGTAAAGAGTATGATTGCTTAAAAGTCTTATTATAAAAAGTGGGTTAGGTTTTTCAATATTTCCACAATTCAATCATCTATCCATTTCCCTAACCACACCCCCACCATACCTGTTAGGTAGCTTGTTTGGTTGAGACACGGCTGTGGAAGAAGTGCCTACATATGGCCCTGAGGCCTTAGAGTAGGATATCTGTCCTCACTTCATCTGGCAAATAAACCCCAGCCCCCACTGCAGCTCCTAATGCGCTGTGACTTTAGATATGTTTTACATCCTGCATTGTATTTGCTTGTGTGTGTTTGTGTGTGTATTATGTTGTGTGTGTTGAGACTTGGTAAAGAATAACTATAGGGCACAAAGTGGTTGAGGTCACAAAAGTTTAAATGAATCATCATTTAATATCATACATAGAGGTGAATATAGAACAATCAACCCTAATAGATTCATCCAGGCATATCTTACTGGTGTGCTTAAAATGTGCTGCTTTACAACCTATGGGCAAACAGCAAAATATCTCCCTTCCTTATTTCAATGTGCAGAAACCATAGTAGACATAACAGTGATGGCATGTATGTATGTTTAGTCAGGCAAAACAATCTAATTATCAGTTGAGATGTCGGGGGTCCAACAACACTGTGAACATGCTCATAAAAACCCACACACGCGTGTGCACACCACCTCCAAGTATGCAAATGGTCCAGGAGTGAGCCAAGGAAAAAATACAGAGACCTCCATCTTTCCAACCAGCAGTATTTTTAGATACACTAATCAGGGAGCTTATTATTTCTCAGGTTCACAGGAACTCTGAACTCCAGACTCTCCCCCGCCTAAAAGATTCATGAAGCTCAGACTACCGGGGGACCTCCTTGATACTGCCGCGGGTCAGAGGTCGGCGTTATCCCTACGGCAACTGCAGAAAAAAAAGCAAATTACATGTGTTAAGGGTGGGCTAGCTTGTTTACTTGTATGGTTAATGGTGCTATCTGTTCTAGTTGTTCACATCAATGTAAACGTCCAACGTCCAAACGTCCTGTGGATACGATTCAAAACCTATGATTGTGATACCATCATGTACACTAACATCTTGATGTCTGTGTACAGTTCGCTGCAAAACATCCCTGAAATTAAGTTAGTACAGCCAGCAAGGCAGTGACAACAGCATTATTGTTCCTGTCTCCTTTTTTAAATCGAAATCATAACTTTATGTCTGAGGGCCACTGACACTTTTACTACGGGAAGTGATTGCACGATCCTCTTACTGCTCAAGAGTATTTTGCGAGCAGTTGAAAAGCTTGTTCTTGTTAAAGCTTCTGGGAATTCTTCAGAATTATCACCAGGGGTACATTCTTGGATTTCCTTTCTTTATAAAAAAAAAGAATGTTTTTGGCAGGATTTCCCATTCCCGTTCGTGTGTTATTGTGGATGCACTTGTAAATCGCTGGACCTTATTAGATTGTGAGTGAATGCGATGGCCCCCCAAACAAGGCCTTTTGTATATAAAATGCAATCTTGCCACAGGCCCCGGCTGGTGAGGGATGCATGTAGATTGCAAGGTGAATTGCCTCCAAAGCGCTGTCCGATTTGAATTGTCAATGCGGCAATCCTCCATTTGACTCATACAGAGACCGCTTTGGCTTGGGTAGAGCAAAGACAGATCCCATCAGGTCCTTATCTGTTACAACCTGCATTGCTTGCAATTGGATTCAATAGCTAGCAATAATGGTGTTATTTTTTAAACATTAGGATACCTGGTTTTTCTGCACTGGTCAGCAGCGGGCTATATGAGTTTGAGAAAGGCATATAAAACGGAACCCGCTTCTTCCTTCCTTTTCCCCTCCTCTCCGCTGTCCGATGGCATGAATGGTGTATTATTCCCATCATTTTTCTGACTTTCTGGGGGGAAAAAGTAATTTTATCTTGTAAAGGGTGTATGTGTGTGTGTGTATTTCTCTCACCCTCCCCGTCCCCAGAGTGGTGTGAGTGTATTGTGCCGGGATGAAGATATTTCCCCACACTGCATTGATACATCATTGCAGCCGGCCACAATCACCATCTAAGGAATGTCAGCGGAGACCAATTTAGACCGCAAAGGCTTTGACCATGACATTTAAGAAATATTAATCCCACTTTAAGCCTTCCAAAAGAATTAACTCTACCGCAGAAATAAAAAAGACAATTATCAAATATCCTTTGTCGTGTGGAATGGAATGTCTATATTTTTTGTAATTCTCGCATTAATCAATAGTGTCATTTGAGGAGTGAAAACATTTTTGAAAGCTTTTGCGCAGGTCGTCCACAGAGAGGGTTATTGTGCACCTTTGTGGCATTAGCAGCAACCGCTACTTGTACTGATGCAGACACAAGCTAACTTGTGATTTCCGTGACAGACTGAGCAAAGAGTACTAACCACTTAGGGAGACGTCAATCATCCAACTGACATTGCTGCTGGGCTTTTTTCTCTCTGTGTTGATAAATCTAAAGGTAGGTGGGTGCAAATCCTACATCCCTGAAAAGGTATTGATGGTGCCTCCATTCAAAAGAGAGCGTCAGAGCTAGAATAGGAGGCTTTCATCAATCCGACAGGGAACAAGAATCCTCCATCAATGTGACTCAACTAAAGCCAAAGCATTTGGATAATAGCAATGTCTACTGTGTGATAGAGACTGAAAGGATGAAGGCTCTTTGCCCATTTAGGCAAGAGTAGCACTCACCAGACACACTATCTTGGGTTATTAGTGGGGTTGAGCACTCAGCAAAAAAAGCACTCAACAACATGTCAGTGAGACATGATATTTCACTCAACGACAAACACCTGGTCTCCTATCGTATGTTAAGCCACTACTATAAAACAGAGGCATTGGGCTAGGCCCAAGACCTAGGCAACCACAGCCAGCTAATTCACAGACATTTTCTGTATGGAAAATAGGCTGTTATTTTTCTGAACTTTTCCAAAACTCTTTCTTTTTGTGCAAACTCACTATTTCGGTTATCGGTTTAAAGAAAGTGTACATCTGTGCTTTGAGTCTGAATAAGACCAAAACTCCTGCTTTGTAGAAGTTCCTGTGATAGCTTATGATGCTCAAATGCCTCGTCTAGGAAGTGAAACTGAACAAACCGTAGACTCTTATTTACATTTCCCCTTTTCAGAATCCCATGCTGTTCCTCTCGGCTATTACAGAAGGGAAGGGAAAAGCAGACGGAGCGAGAGAAGGAAAAAAAGAAAGAAAGCCTGAAAGAAAGAGTGTGTTTCAATGCCAAGGTACCGGGGCCTCTTTTTAAGCTGTAAATGTTCCGACGGAGGAGAGGGGGGGAGGCGATAATGAGTGCAGAACTCTCTTCCAAGACAGCCGCATTGTTTTAATTGTTCAGACCCACGAAACGAAGGGAGAGAAGCAGACTCTGTATTCTCCAAGCCAAATGTATAAAAAAAGAACAAACCTGCCTTTTTCCTTGCAATGTGTTGGAGCAATTATGTACAAACCCCCATAATTATGCATATCTTTTGGAAACATGTAAAAGCGGTATGGAAATGAGACTGGGCTGCTTCAACACCACACGCAGCGCCCCCCACTGTTGCGCATTGTTTGATATTTTAGGCAGTTTTTGCAAAGTAATGGGGAGTTTAAGACACAGTTTTCCTATGTTTTGCTTGGGAAACTATGTTTGTGTGTGTGTGTTTGTGTATAAGAATAGGGGGGCTTGTCTCCAGGATGTTCAAACTAGGCCTTAGCTCGTGGAGGAGAAGCTTGAAATGACGGCCATTTCTGTCTTTCAACTGCCTTTTTTTCTGTTCATACTTAAAGACAAAGCTCTTCAGCTACCCCCCCCCCCCCCTCCACACACACACACACACCATCACCCACCCACCCCCAACTACATGATACCTAGCCTTACACATAGCCGGTCCTCTCTTCTTTCCCTTTTTTTTTTGTTAATATTTAAATACATGGCTTTTCCGCTACCCCCCCCCCCCCCCCCCCTCCACACACACACACACACACCATCACCCACCCACCCCCCACTACATGATACCTAGCCTTACACATAGCCGGTCCTCTCTTCTTTCCCCTT
>JAVQIZ010102299.1:0-22153 GCA_036023535.2 Galaxias brevipinnis | reverse complement strand
TTCCTCCATCTTTTTCTGTTGTTCTTGTCTTTTATTCAATTCTGCTTCCAGTCTTTTTTCTTCTTTTTCTTTTTCCTTTTTGGCTTTCTTAAGAGTCTTGATTCTTTCTTTTTCTTTCTCATTTTCCCTCTTCAGCCTATATTTTTCCTGCTTCTCTTTTTTCTTCTTCTCCCTTTCTTCCATTTTTTGTCTCTCCTTCCCAGCTTGCTTTTCCTTCTCCAAAATGATTTGGTCCTGCTTCTCTTTTTCTTTCTTCTCTGTTGCTTCAATTTTCTTTGCTTTCTTCTGTGCTTGCTTTTCCCTCTCCAAAATGATATCATCTTGCTTATCTCTTTCTATCTTCTCCCTTTCTTTAATCTTTTGTCTTTCAGCCTCTGTGTTCTTTTGCCTTTCCAACATTAATTTTTCCAGTTTCTTTTTCTCTCTTCTCTCTCTCTTTTCCATCTCTTTTTGTTCTGTCTTCTTCCTTATCAGAGTCTCCAATTTAAGTTTTTCTTTCTTTATGGCTTCATGCAGTTTCAAATTTTCTTCTTTTTGTTGCCGTTCTTCTTTCATTGCTCTCTCTTTCTTTTCTCTCTGAAGTATCATCCTGTTTTTTTGCTGTAACTGTTTAGCTTCCTCTATTTGTTTTGCTCTGTCCAGGTCCTTCACTTTCTTTTGACTTTCTAACAGAACTTTGTCGGCATTTGTTTCTTCATGAAAGCTCTTAACTGTTTTCCTCGGACTTTTTAGCAGTTCAATTTCAGCCACGGTTGGAGGCATGTCATGTGTTTTAACGTCAATTTGGCCCTGAGACTTCCATTCCATATCTTTCTCATTGTGGTCCTCCTGGGCTCCACTCTTTAAAACATGGACACTTGTATTAATAAAAGTACTCCATTGATTGATTTATTTAAACAGATTTTCTGAAAACAACTATACTGATACTTATTAAATGTCAGTACCTTTTAACACAAAGAAAATAAGTTCATAATCTATGTCTTAGGATCACTAACTTGTGTGTTTAAGTGTGCTTACCTCGCTTGAGATGATGTGAGGCTTCCTAGTGCGAGACGTCTTGTTGACTCTCAGCGGGGAACATGGAAGAGACCTAGGTTGCTTCACCCTTTGGACCTCTGAGGGGGCTGTGCTCTCTGTAGCTCTCAGTGGATGAGGTAATGGACGCCCTGACCTGCAGTCCAGTGCAAAGCCTACCTCTTTTCTCTCCATACCGTCCTCATTTGGCAAAGGACATTGGATCAAAGAGCTGTATTTAAGTTCAAATAAAGCTTGCCTTCTTTCCTCACCAGACTTTGAAGACCCTTCTTCCGTTTTTCCTAAAACCTGTTTTTTTCGGTTCGGAGTATGAATGCTACCTGGTATAGGCAGGTGCTTGGGAGTCGGTAGAGTTTGTGGTTGGTTGCTGAGCATAGAGGAAGAAAGATTGCTCGTATCCAGAAGACATGGGAGCTGGTAAGCTGAGGTAGACTGATGGGCACTGAAGCCAGTGTAATCTTCATATAGGCTGTGTGCTTTTCTTCTCCAGTTGGCAGTAGTGCGGGCATCTGGTAAGATGTGATTAGGGTTGCTATGTGCACTCATTTGATGGTGGCACACTGAAGCTGTGTCATCCTGATCTGGGGTCTGTGGAGTGGGAGGCGGAGTAGCTTCTCCCAACAAGGCATCCCATTTAGGTTGAGCATCAGGGGAAAACCTTTGCTGTGGAGGAGAACATAATATTATTAACAAACCCTTTGAGCATTAACATGCTCTACTCATATGAACTATCTGTATCTGTTAAAGTATGATATTCTGCCTCACCATATCAATCCTGCTCTCAAGCGTCTTCAGCTTTTGGTATATTTTCTTCTTCTCTATTCTCTGCTGAAGCAAAAACTCAGTTCGGATTTCCTGCCTCTTGCTTTCAACTGCTGCCCAGATAGTTTTGTGTTGTAACAATGTCTGATTTTCTAACTGCTTGAGCTCTCTCCATATTGTGTCTGTATCCTTTTTCAGATTCTCCTCAGACAGGTCTCTATGGGCTGGTAAGGGGACTGTGCACTCCTTGGTTTTAGGTAGAGGAGAGGATTGGTGCTCTGACTTACAGAATAATGCATAGTCCACCTCTTTTTTCTCTACGCCATCCCGCGCTGGCAAAAAACAAGGTAGCCCGGACTTACAGCTATGGGCCTTTCTAATGCGCCTTCTTTCTCCAGCACTGTGTGTTGCTTTACCACTAGACTGTACATACGTTTGTTTTGTGTCTGGAAACACTTGCTTTTTTCGCTTCACAGTACGAATGCTACCTGGTACAGGCAGGTGTGTGGGAGTGGGTGGAGTTTGTGGCCAGTTGCTGAACACATCGCTCGGATCCTGAAGACGTGGGAGCTGGTACGCTGAAGTTGTTCTCCAGTTGGCATCAGAGCGGGTATTTGGTAAGATGGGGTCACGGCCACTCTTTGGAAGGTGACACACATCCCCTTTAGGTTGAGTATCAGGGTAAGACTTCTGCTGTAGAGGCAAACAAATTATTAACATACCCTTTGAGCAATAACCTACGTTACTCATGAACTGTATCTGTATCTGTTAGAGTATAATCACTGCCTCACCATATTAATCCTGCACTCAAGTTCCTTAAGCTTTTTGTATATTTTTTTCCGTTCTATCCTCTGCTGAAGTTCGGCTGCCTCCCAGATAGCTTTGTTTTGTAAAAAGGTTTGGTTTTCTAACTCCTTAAGCTGTCTCCACATTGAGTCTTTGTCCTTCTTCAGTTTTACCTCAGACATGTTTGTGTAAAGCTTTCTCTCCTGTTTAAAATGTTGCAGTGTCTGTATTATCTCAAAAGGTAATAATTTAACTTACTGTGCGTTAAATAATACTTTTAATACACACTATTAAAATAATACTTGGTATGTTAACTACCGCTGACCAGTCAATCACATGGCAGCATGTCTCCCCTCCAATGTTAATAACTAAATGCAAAAATGTTTTTACCTCGTCCTCTTCTGCTGTACTTGTTGATTCTTCCTCACTGGCTGTAGACTCATCAGGCTCAGACTGAAATTCAATTTGAAAGGATACAGCGTTGAGAGACTGTCATGCTCAATAAAACCTGAAGTATGATGGCACCAAACTTACCCTAATGCACAACACAAGTGAACTTACCTGGCTTGTACTATCAGTAGAAGAGTCTGAAGCCTGCAGGGACATAATGTTGCGATGACAAAGAAAGTTGATCATATATAGGTTAATATTTGGGAAAAGGTATCACTGCATCTGAGTTTTAATTGCAATGGCGGTCCAATTACACAGATGGACAGAAAACTGAGACGAAAACAATGCAGACAACAGCCTATCACTTACTGTACCTGTATGGCACCAAACTTGCCCTAATGCACAACACATGTGAACTTACCTGGCTTGTCGTACTATCAGTAGAATAGTCTGGAGCCTGCAGGGACATTATGTTGCGATATGACAGAGAGTTGATAATAATAGGTTAATATTTGGGAAAAGGCATCACTGCATCTGAGTTTTAATAGGAACTTTGTTACTAGGTCTATGATGTTAGAGGTCCAATTACACAGATAAACGAAAAACAGAGATGAAAGCAATGCAGACACCAGTTTACCACTTACCTTTATCTGTTCATTATAGTTCATCTTTTCAGAAATATGTGTAAATGTTCTATGGATTTGCGAAAAACATGAAAAAGTTGTCTCTTTCTTTACAGAAAGGAACCAATCAATATTATATTTAGGAAATTCCTTTGACAAAAATAAAATCTATTTCCTTTCTCGCGCAGCCTACATTATGCACATAAAGATAGTCTAATAAAGAATATAATCCCGAGTTGATATTTTAGTAAAATTGTATGACCATAATTTCACTATGACGTTTGGCATTGTGAGGTAAACACTTTTAAACACGCCCCCATTTCTGATGGCGGCCCGGCAAGCTTTTTTTAATTATTATTTTTGTATCGTAATTTTTAAATTAACGTTAGCTGTAGCAGAAATACTGCATGAATTTCACAACAACTAAGCTTATCCTAAAATAAAATAAAAAATACGTTAGTAAATACACATTTAAACGTCATCAGCATGCGACTGTCATACTTCAAAACAAACACACTGCTTGCTAGTTGGTTTGCTAACGTGAACTAGAACGTTGTATTATTAAGCTATCGATTATTACTGTTAACAAGGGGTCTAAGTAAGGAAACATTACTTACTAAGTATAATCATTACCCGCTAGAGTAACGTGAGCCTTTACATAACGTTTTTCAGTGGGGTGGCGCTACAGTGTTAGCAATTCTAATGACTTGTCATTTGCTTTAGCTTACGACTTAATGTTATGTAAGACTTGTCAGCAATCCAAACTAGTATTTAATTTCTCTAGTAGTTTAATTGGATATTGTATTTCATGTTTCAAAGCCACGCTACATAGCTGCATTGCATAGGACATGCTTCACTTACGCGCAGAATCCTTAAAAACGTATGCTATTAGTACTAGTTACTGCAGTTAGCAGTTTTCAATGCTATATCATGTTGTTTGTGATTCACACTCTTTACAGGCTCACTAGCACTGAATGAGGTGCATTCTATCCATAGCCCATCTGTGAGTGCCGCAGCCGAAATGGGCCAACAGGCCTCAGGGCAGGCGATGATGAACCGTCTACCAGAAAAGCTGGTAAAGCACGCTGGGTTGGTGCGCGACAGTGGCTACCTGACGTATGAGGAGTTCCTTGGCAGAGTGTCTGAGCTCAATGACGTGTAAGTTGACCTGGCTTTGAAAGCCCAAAACATTTCCAAGATATTTAACATGAACCATTGACTGCTTTAAACATGAATACAACTATTCTGGTAATGTGAAAAGCATAGATATAGTAGTACGTAGCATAGGATTTGACATAGTTTATTCCTTAAACATTTCTACCTCTCAGTAATAATCTAAACTTAGCCATACCCTCAAAGATAGAACCATTAAGTGATGTTATTTTGGTATTAGTGATGAGTTAAGTAAGCTGTTCACTTCTTGCAGGAGAACCTCAAGTATGTTGCTGAAACACTGTGTAAGATGTGTAAAATAATGATGAAGGGGTCTGAATGGACAAGGTCATGTAATTGCCCCATTTCTTGTCATAGCACCGCTAAGCTGGCTGCTGGACAGCAGAAGCACCTGCTGTTTGAGGTACAGCCCGGTTCTGATGCCACTGCCTTGTGGAAAGTTGCTGTGAGGATATTATGCACCAAGGTGAGCAGGAAAAAATATACAGCTTGTCAAAGTCAGCTCACAGTGTTCCTGGCGCTTGTTTTCCGCCTGGTCTACCAGTGCAAGATGATTACCATGCCTGAAGATAAGAATTGAAATGCCAAAAGAAAAAAATTCAGCCTATATTAATACTTCACCAAAACACACTTAAGTTAGAGCCTTGCTGTCACCTGTTGAAGAGACTGATTTGTGTACTAAAGTAATACAGACTGCACTAGGCATTAGCCTTTATCCGAGCTTGTCCATCCTCAAATCTCCCAATTTCTGAAACAAAGGCATTTGCTTATTGTATAGGATATAAAGGTGAACCCTACAGGTCTGAGCTTGGTGCTGCTCATCTCCATGACCCCCTATCCCTCCCTCATAACTTTGCATAACCTTGTAATACCATGTGGCCTGGCAGATAAACAAAGAGGACGGGACGGTGGAGGCGTCGCGCATTATGAACCTCTACCAGTTCATTCAGTTGTATCGGGACGTCACCAGCCAGGCGGCAGAGGTGTTGTCAGCAGAGGGCGCCACTGAGGGAGCCTCAGCACAACTGCCCTCAGTGGACTCATGTCACGCCAGCATGTGGATGGGCAGGTGGGTGTTCATGTGTTCCCATGGATGTTCATGTGTTCCCACAGTTCTACCCACGACTAAGTAAATAACTAATACGTCCTGCTAAAATCCGTTTCATAGTCCTGGTAAGGTTGTAGTAGTTGTTTAACAAAGCAAACTACAATTTATTTGATATAAAATGTAGTATTTTGTGCTAAACAATGTTATTTATTACTGTAAATAGTTAACTAAAATGGAACTTTTGTGTGTGTCATTTATGTATTGTTTTCTGTTGTATGTGCTCTGTGCAGGGTAAAGCAATTGACTGACGAGGAGGAGTGCTGTATTTGCATGGATGGCAAGTCTGATCTGATACTGCCCTGTGCACACTGCTTCTGTCAAAAGTGCATTGAAAAATGGTGAGACTCACGCACAAACACACATTATGTGTTAAAACCCTCTTTCTAAACTTGTACTGTGTAAACTGCCTGCCTAATATCTACTGAAATTTTGGGCCATATTAGAACAGAACGTCAACAGTCAAATTAAACATACGTAAAAATGCAAAAGCAGAACTCAGTCTTCTGTAGATCCAATTAAACAAAACATCTTTTGAAGAATGGAATATGTCTTCTTGCAAACCCCTGTAGCTTAAAAGCATTATTTTATCATGTTGGATTTTAGATCATGTTGTTTGGATTTAAAATGTTAATTATATTTTCATGTGTAGGAGCGGGCAAAGCAAAAACTGCCCAATATGTCGTTTGCAAGTGACAACTGCCAATGAGTCATGGGTAATGTCAGATGCCCCAACAGAGGAGGACATTGCTGGTTATATTCTGAACTTGGCTGATGAGGCAGGCCACCCGCACAGACCTTAAAAAGGCAACACTGAGACACTTTGGTTAACCACTATGAGACAGACCTGGTTCAAAATAGTAATAATTTCTATCTTAAAATCCTATTAAGGTCGACTTGAAATAGCCTTTATTGTAGGTAATTTATGTTTTAGTTCAGTATAGCAGGTCTATGCAACCATGATAGTAGCACGGAAAGAAACACACCTATGTGATTCTTGGAGAAATTAGTACTGTTTTGATCCAAGTCTATAGGCAAGTAGTAATTGTATAAAGTGTGTGTGCGTGTGAGTGTGCGTGTGAGTGTACGTGTGTGTGTTCGTGTGTGCTCTGGGGGGTGTATTTGAAGAAGTTTTCACTAAGAATTGACCTGCTGTATTGTCTATTTCACTGTTGAAAATAACCACTGGTTATTAGCTACCCTTTTTTTACTTATAATTCTTCTGATTTATTTTTATCTCATTGCTGTTCACATGAGTATACTGTAAACCTGAGTATATACTGTAAATCTAAGTGGACAGTTTTTAAACTGACAAAAATGACACCTACCGGTATACAGTATTGTAATGATAAGACATTCCCTCTGCTTTGCTATGCCTGCTTATATAAATATGCTCTTAGATTTAAAAAAAAAAAAAGGATATTTTGTATATTTGTTGTTATGGCAATGAGAAAAAACGACTTTAAATTGATATCTCATTTTGATATCCTCATTCGATCATAATTAGACTTGATATTGTTTAAGTATTCTTAAGTGCTTGATTAAGTTTTGGTTGCCAAATAAGTTGTAAAAGATTACGGCTATAGTAGAAAAGGGAAATTGAATTAAATGCACCTTAGACTATAGTTTCAGAAAATATTTTACCAGAAGGTGGAGGTTGGGTAATAGATGAAATAAGATTTCTCCCCTAATCTCCCTAAAAGGATACATTTGATATTCAGTAGTTAAAACGACACATTCGGGATTCTGCATAAATCCCAAAATTGATGGGGGCATTTTGAATATTATATAAGGTCTTATAAGATTAATTGAAAAACCTTAATTTGTTATATTTTTGTAGTTCATGCTGTCACCGTTGAACATTATTGAAGCTAGCTGTGAAATGACTGAAATGCCTTATCTCTGGCATCTCAAAAGTAACGTAACCTGATGATAGTAATTTATTCCTTAAAGAAATGGATTTACAACTGACTGAAAGAGTACATCTTTCTTTAATGCAATGTGATTTGGTGGCCTGTAAATGGTGGTAATAACTCGTATAGCAATTTAATGAAAGCTTGTTTTAAATACTACATAATGTTCAGTGAAAATGCTAAAATACTGTAATTCACCAATTACAGGGTTGATAATAAAGATATATTAACTTTTACAGCTTATGGACTGTTCTTTCAAAGTGAAGTAACATTGAAGGATAGTTACCTTTTTAAGTCAATCTCTATCTACATAATTGCTGTAATTTTGAGGGGTCCAATTTCATAGATTTTGGATGCGAATTACTTTTACCAATTGATAAGAGGTAACCATAAAAAAAACAATTTCAAAGTGATAAAATTTTCCTGTAAATGGATTTCTTTCAACATCGTACTGGCATTGGCAGGAGAGTGTGGAAGTTTAACAATCTAGAGCAATCTTTAAAGCGTTGTTTTGATTTACTTTAAACATTACTGTTTTGAGAAAGAAAGAAAAAGTAGTCCCAAAAATATTTTCAAACATCCAAGTTTTATGATGTAAAAAACCAAAACCTTTCAGCCATCTCACCATAGACATGTTTAAACCATGTAAAAATAAAAGACAAACAACATGAATGCAAGTGTAGGCATTTCTGAATATAGGTGATACTAGTGTGCAAACTATACTGTGCTACGGCAATTGGAGATCTCGATTCAAAAGTTAGATTTCAGGGACAGCGGCACTTCTATAGCTTCAGATCATTATTACTTATAATGACGGCTTATTTAGCTACCTCAGATTGAACAGTGTAAATAACTTTTTTTTTTTACATACATTTAATAATAAAATATATGCATCATGATGCCCTGCTATCACTTTTCACTCATATCCTTACATTGCACGTTGTTTTCAATGTCAGTAGATTAAAGATCACACCCAATACCAGCTGCTAAAAAAAAATCAACATCTATGTTAATCAAAGCCCAAACTGTTTAACCTGTTCCACTGAAATAATAGATCTGATTGAACTAAAGCCCTTGAAATAGTAACGCCCTTTAGAATCAGTACTGTGAATATACAGTATTAAAGAGTTCATAGTATGCTGTACTTAAAATTTTGTTTCAATTGCAAAATATGTAACACTTACGTAAAACAAATACTTAAATAAAGAGGCCATTTATTCAGTGAAACGTTTTTGTAAGGCATAAAGAGAACAGATGATACTTCTTCCAAATGTTATGCCAAACTTACTGACCTTCCAATGATAAAATAAAAAACATAAATCGTTGCTGACCCCATAGCTATATAGAGTCAGTAACTATATACATCCTACTATGACTCATGTGTTATGTATATGTTATATACATCCTACTATGACTCATGTCATGTAATGAGAACTAGGATCACTGAGAACCCTGGGTGTGGAAAAGGGGGGATTTTGTATAAACAGCCTTTGCTACCACTGTATCTATTGAATATTTTCCCTGAAGATGACACTCAAAATACATCGATAACCTTTCATAATAAAAACAAATAGAAAAATGATTGGTGTACGATATCTTACTGGAGCTTTAAAGTGAAGAGTATACGTAATAAAATGATCTCAAAAGCATTCAACCCGGTCATTTCTAAATCCATCCCTAAGAACATGCAAATCTTCAAGGAAATTACAAATGATATGTACACCCAATGCATGGTCGGACTGGATAAGTTCTTCACATACGATGGTGTGCTCTTGAAGCTTTCAACAGAACAAATAAACAAAACACAAGCTCTTAAGGGTCCCTATGAGTTGGACCAGGGTGGATGGATGAGTGCAAAATATGATTTTACCCTTTCAACACGTCCCCCCCTCCCCCCATATCAACAGCAGTCTGCGTGGCCACAGCACGACGGTGCTTGAGGGAAGCCGCTCCTGTCACACTGTCATCACACGGCCGCAGCAGCGGAGGCCTCACTCTTCACCGCCTCCACCAGGAAGCTGAGCTCGTTGCACAGGGTCTCGTGGCGGTAGGCCATGCGGATCTGGGCCACGTTGGTCCGGTGAATGTCGTTGCCCTCTGGCCCATCCCGTAGGTAGTTGGCACCCAAGAAGTGCTTCTTTTCCTGGCAAGTAAGGAGAAAGGAAAGGTGATGATACAGCTGCGTGCAGGAACATTGAGCAGGTGGTGGTCGCTGAAAGCGGTATTAGCCAGTAGTGGCGTTTTTATTCATGCCATCTCTCCCCCTGCCACTCAGCATGCAGTAAAACACCACAGGGAGGGAAACAGGCCCTGTGGGTCTGCTCAGTAAGTACAGCATTTGACCAGTTTGTTTTTTAGCTCTGGTTTTTAAGGTTTAGGAATAGCAGATTATTTGAACTTATGTTGTTATGAGAATGTTTCAGTCCCTGTACCTGGTGAGAAAGGCCACTCTGCAGCACACTGTTCCTGGCAATCTCGCATACATCACAGGTACTCAGTTTCCATAGCTGGGCAGCAATGGCATACTCCTCCATCAAGGCCTCCTACAGTGGTCGGGGTAAAATGGGAATCAAGTCAAAATGCCTTCCGTTGTCTGGTTAGATCGACATTAACATATTATGATTTATTAAATAGCAGGTGTAGATCTACAGCTCCTTCCAAAATAAAGATAATGCATCGTAACCTGAACTAGTGTTTTTGGAAGCTATGTTCAAATGACATTTCTGTCAAAACAGATTTAACTTCTCAACAACAGTTAGGATAGCTTGGGTCTAGCCTAAGCATTTCCTTGGCAAAAACAATGCTAGTTGCCAACGACTAAACAGGCTGAAAGCCTACACGTGTGACCACTGCAGAGCTATGTGAAAGCAGGGTCTATTGACAATTCTCCACTCCCTAGTAAGCACAGCTGTCCATTTATAACCATGTTATACTCTTCTATATCCAAATGTTTTGACTCGAGAGGGTGTCCCGACCTTGGTGTAATGGAACTGCATGGGATCATCTGTGGACAGGGACACACAGAGGCCCTTGTGGAGGAACTCCTTGAGAGGGTTTTTGGAGTACTCCAGAAACAGGCTGTTGTTGCTGAGGGGAGACATGGCGATGGGCACCTGTGACAGGTAGTACAGGTACTGCAGCACTGGACTCTGGGGACAGAAATGTGGAAGGTCAGGTTGGAGAGGACGCTCTTATACAAATGTAGCTACAGGGGTTGACTGAGGTCTGTTTGTGGTCTATTTATAGATCCTTACCCATATCTTAGAATTGTTATGTATGGAATCTTTATTTATATGTATTTCAGTCAGGATAGCTTACGATTAAAATAAAACTGTTTATTACCAATACATGTTTATACATTTCAAGTTGGTGTCAAGGGTCTGCTATTCTGAAATACTCTCTCGCCCATGGTCATGTTCAAAAACTCAGTGAAACCATGGGTAGGAAGCAGATATCTGCAGAATCCCCTGACACATTCTTAACAACACACCCAAAGTAGGTGGAAGCTGGGGTGGAGGTGGGTGCTTAACCACAAAATCAGTCGTAATGTAAGTGGTGCAGCAGTGAGCATGATCACAGTTGTCAGGACCGATGTGATGAATGACTTGCAGTTTAAATAGACTGTGTTTAACTGTTGAGCATGTGCGATTGGCTGGTATGCGTGAAGTGGAAGAATGCTGCTGACTGAGTTGCCTGCTTGAATTAGCTCTGCTGAAGCGTCTCCCCATTTGCCTTTTCTTCGTTTTCATCTCACATTAATCTCAAAAGATTCCCCTTTTTCTCAGACTGGAAAGCTAGTCTACCTTGGACAGAGGTTAACGTTACAAAAATAGAGATTAGGGTCAAAGTTTAAGGCCCACCTTTTTGAGATTGAGGCCATGGGAGATATTGTCTGCGGTGAGGAAAGCCGAAACTAGGTGGGTT
Organism: Galaxias brevipinnis; assembly: GCA_036023535.2. Lineage (NCBI taxonomy): Eukaryota > Metazoa > Chordata > Actinopteri > Galaxiiformes > Galaxiidae > Galaxias > Galaxias brevipinnis. The sequence goes on along the minus strand of JAVQIZ010102299.1, from coordinate 10,442 downwards.
ATGGAGCCTGCTTCCCCACAGTGAGGGCGGAACTGAAAAGTGTTGAGCCCTCGGTCCCTGTAGGAAGACAAAGAAAGATACAATTTAACAAACGAATGAAACCTATAGTGTATCCCATCACGAAACAGACATTATAATGGGGCCAAGCCTATGGCTATGTTATAATTATCAGCTCAAGGGATTAAATTCACTGTTTCGGTTAGGGAGGAAGTTGCCAAACCTGTACTTAAGCCTGTCGCAAACGACATTTCCATGAATGTGTTGCAATAGCAAGATAGTGGGAGGTGTGCAAACACAGTGAGTGGGTACAAGCAGGGGAAGAGTTCTATGACAGATGGAAAGGAGGCCATTCAACCCTATTCAAAGGAACTTGCAGGGACTTACTTGCGCAGGTTGTTGAGCACCATGATGTTGGCATACATGTGGAAGAGGTAGTAGCTGTAGGGAGGGTTGTCGGCCGTAGTCCAATCTTCAGGCTTAGGACTCTTGTAGGAGAACATGTGATCGCTGTGCTTGGACTCATCGTCCACACTGTCAAAGCCGGTCAGCTGGAAGAGAGAATTTGAAGAGGTCACGTGCAGAATCGTGCTGGACTGATAGGGAATTTCTCATGCCAAAGCAGATTCATTTAATTTGAAGAGCTGTTAGATTCATTTGTAGCCCTCATCTGGCAAAAGCAGCCCTCATCTGTCATCTTAGGAATCACTATTAGGTGTTCCAATTTAAATATGGGTCAAGTCAATGAAAAACAAAATTCATAAATTAACTGGCACTTAAAATGCGTTTGATTTCAAATCGAAACCAAAGAGATAAATACGTACATATTTCATGAATATGTGTATCTCCTTGTTCTTTTGAGGATTGACCGTAGCCTCAAAAAGAGGGAGGAAGATGTTCTCAAGCATCTTGGCAAAGTTGGGCACCAACTTCCTCGACTTGAAGATGTCACTGTAAAAAGGGTTGCATTTGTTATTCCCACCAAATTTCTATATTTACTTGGGATTTTGAAGGTTGGTAACACATTACTATTTCAAACACCCAGTATTAGTAGCATTGAATAAACAAGAGGTGTGAAATATAGGGTCATGGTCTCATCGGACCCCGACCCGAGTTGCTTCTAAAGTTACTCGACCTACTTCTGCTTGTTTGCTGACACCACCAACAACAACAGCTCTATTGCCAAAGACTGAGGAACTTACTAGATCCTGGGCACTTGAATCATCCAGCGCAGGTTGGGGGAGTGCACCTTGTGCTGAATGAACCAGCTGGCCAGGCTCTGCCACTCATCAGGGGAGCGTCCATAGATTGACAAGCGGGGCTCCGCATGCTGGTACTTGCTCTCCTCAAGCTCATGAGCAACTTCCTGCCGGAGGAAATGAGCGACAGGAAATCCTTATTCCCATGATAAGGCACACAGTGACACTCATTTGCCACCATGCATTGTTTATCCAATTTTCGAGCAAGCACAAATAAATGCCCCTCTATGTTTTGAAGCGAAGTGCTGCAGTGTTTGAATGGTATAAAAGATGGTCAAAGGTCAGTTTATTGTGGACAGGAGCTTTACCTTGATGATGCGTGCAAAATATTCGCCTTTGATGTAGTTGTCTGTTTTCAGGTAAATCTCTCGAAGCTCACTGGCACCCACGGGGTTGTATTTGGAGTTGAATTTGTCAAATCGATGAAACGTTTGTCTTCCCTGAGAATACATTTTGAGACAAATGTTGAACCTCATGCACTATGGCTGGCATTATTACTAATAAAGTAAAAATATTGTGACCATATTCTGTTTACAGACGTATGTATACTTATTAGTATTAAACTAAGTAAGATTCATGTAAAATAACAGCTTATTCTACGCACACTATTTAATTATATAGCTGTTATCAATACAAAAATAATTATGTATATTCATTCATATCGAAGTTCTTAAATCCTTATGGAAGGAGAGAGGAATGACAAAAACACTATTAGTTCATTGTTATTGGAACATTCAAAGTTTATGGTAATGACATTACGAGCATCAATTCGTTAGGTAAATGTGGTGGTACTCACAGCATGCACATCCAGTGAATCCACTGTGAGGTCATAGGGGTCCATTTTGAGGGTGTCAAAAACTTGTTTGAGGGTGTATTTCTGCCCTCCCTGCTCCAAGACCACACGGTCGGCCTCCGTCTTGTAAGTAGTCTGGATGAAGCTCAACAGGTGTTTCTGGTTCATGCAGGCCGCTGCGTGGATGTGTGTGTCCACCTGGGCATGAAATGAGTGAACTTAAGTCTGTATAGTAACAGTTGTTAGGAGATTGTGTGCTGTAAGGGTTGTGATGGCATCTGTCGTGTACAGGACGCTGCATGACCATGGTGGGGAGGCATTCCTCTGATAGATGACAGGATTGATAAAAAGGGGGATTCAATCTGAGGATTGGAGGAATGTTAATTATGGGTGTTGGTCCTTTGCACTGTAGGAGGATTGAAAGCGACAAAGGCAGAAATGGAGCGGGAATGAGAAAGCCTTGAAGAGACCACGGAGAGGAGCACAGCCCAGCTGCAGACTGGAGCTCCGGATCATTTTGTGTGCGTTTTAGGGAAACGGGACTGCCGAATGTGACCACTCTATCAGGACCTGGAGTCTCAGTTATGACCATTGCGTACGCACAAAGAGGGACCTGAACGAGGCGTACACCACTTCTCAGCGAAAATGTGTGGTTTCCAAAAACAAACTTGACGGGTGAGTGTGCGCACCTGTACGTAAACTGACCCACACGTACGTACACAAACTGGAGAAATGAGAAACTGCGACTGATGGCAGAAGGATGAACAGCGAGAAACTCTTTGAAATGTATACCATTGTGGAAAATAAATCTAAATATTACCTCTCATATGTTATGAACAGTTCCCCGGAGTGCACCCAAAAACACACAAAAAGACATGATATAGAATAATGAATACAAACGGAGATATCAGTTTTTGCAAAGAACCCTTTAAATATGTTGTACAGTTTAATCATGAAGCATATATTAGCAATTATTAAACAAGAGACTCTTTTCTCACATTTAATGTGACCAGTAGAACAAGCTATGATTTAACAGATTTTCTGTGCCTTGGGCTGACACCAGTGCACAGTTTCACATATTGTTCTCACATGTTCGTTGTGCAGAAGTGTCAATCTGATAATAGCCCTGTCAGTTACAATACTACACCCAAAGGTGTTACGCAATTGGACAGTGGGTATGGATTAAAATGAATTACGGCGCTTCACTGACTATTTGTAGGCAACAATGGGTGTTAAAAGGGTGGGACAAGTCGCTTGCTCGCGTATGGCAAATTTAGAGTTGATTATGATTTATAAAGGGAGACCGGCGTGGGACGTGCGTCATAAATCAGAATATGTTTGTGTGCATGCACTTTCTGTGTTTCGTGTGTACGCAATCTTTTGATGTGAGTCCTTTGCACAGTTTTATAAATGAGACCCCTGATCTGTGCAAGAAACCTCACACGTTCAAAACACAATTTGATTTAAACTCTAAACTGATCTAATTTAAATAATTTTTAACACAGTTAGTCAACTAAGAACCACTCCTATTAATCTAAATTATATTATCTATTTTGAAAAGCAAAGCAGACATCAGGGAGTGTAGACGCTTGGGATAAATCAAACAAAGAAAAGCCGCGGTGATTGACAGGTCAATGGATACTAATGCTGGTGAGTCAACACAGGTTTGAGACCAGCCAAGAACAAAAGTAAACAAATCTCAGTCTCAGAGGCACATCAGGCTACCATCTTTTCCATAGAGCACTAATCTGTACTTGGTGGGAGTGCACTAACCTTTCTGACATTGTAGAAGTCTCTGTGTGGAACTCCTTTCAGCTCTTTCATTTCCGCCATTTCATTCATCATCTCATGGAGGTAGAACTTAGAGGCCAAGAAATTCAGCCGTCTGTGGCAGTAGGTTTTCCTGTAAGACAACACCAAGGCTTGAAAACAAGTTCTGCGAAAACCATTTCAAAGGGCTGTTTTTCTTCTGTGTTCAATATACAAGAAAAGGAACTGTGGTAGACACAATAGTAGTAGAAATGTTGTTCAGGTGACCAAGTGATAAACTTCACTAATATGCTCCAATCCGGTGGAAACCTGCGATTGTTTCAACCAAACACAGGACCACGCAGATTCCTAAAGAGCCAACGGAGCATACTCTTACGTGGGGCCGTCCACAATCATGGCGAGGACGTGGCTCAGGTCTATGGCGAAGGTCTCCAGGTCTGGGTAGGGCAGGCTGCGCGGCTGCTGCTGCTTCAGGGCCTCAGCGTTGTCGTACACGTACACGATCCCGTCCTTCATTTTCAGCTGGTAGTCCAGGTCCTCGGGGATGCCCTCCGTGGTGTATGGGTCCTCTCCCTCACCGGGGCACGGCCAGACCTCTGCAGGTCAGAGGAGGGCTTCATGAAGGCCTCGAATGTTTATAGTGACACAGTTGTTCTTTATGTTATTTCATGTTAGATGTTTTTCAGGGGAAATTGTTTCAGGCTAAGTGCCTTATGGTAGAGTCCTGGTTCACAGTACCTACCGGGCAATACCTCGTCCTCCTCCTTCCACAGCTCGTTCTCGGCGTTGCGGAGAAACTGGGACAGAGTCCTTGGTAAGCGGTGGTAGGCCAGCTTAGAGTACTTCTCTCGAATGAAGAGGGCTTTCAGCAGGCTCTGTGCGGCCTGCTCATAGTCCTCCACTGTGATCTGGGCAAGGAGGGAATGTCAAATATAAGCAGACGAGGATGATTATATGTGTAAAGCAATGTAATGTTGCACTATCAGGTGTTGAATTTACAACGGTTTCATATGCTTTCCGTTCTAGAACAAGAGGATTTGGGTGAAAATGGCATGCCATTGTATCTAATCTAATGTGATCCAATTACTCCATGCGGAACCGTACCCCTGCGCAGTAATCTCCACTGATGGTGACTCTTTGGTACTCTGGGAAGGCGTCTGGGAGACATGGCTCTGATGTATTAGGCGAGAGAAGTGGGGAAACCACTGACAAGGCCCAATCTGCACTGACAGGCAACTGCAGCGACTGGGTACGCATCAGCTTGAAACTCTTCTTCCTGACAATACAGAGTGGATGTTTTGATACAGCCTTCATCTAAAGAAAATACCATCACTATTTCAAACGTATTTGGATGCAAATCAAACTAAAAATCTTTGAAGCACTGTTAACGGTCTAAAAATGTCTGTATTTTTTTTCTATTAAAAAAAAAGGATCTGTGATGAAACAGACCTCTTGGTGGATTCCTCAGACTTCTGTTCCGCCAGCTCCTTGAGTATCTCGTGCTCCCTGTCCTGCTGCAGGCCGATGGGGCAGTCCTCAGGCACGGTGAACAATGCCTCAGTGCCTTTTTTATCCTCCTCTTTCAAGGCCGAGGCGTACACCTTCTCTGCCATCAGACGCACCTTCTCGTCCACCTCGCTCAGCGAGATCTTGGGGAACTGTCGTGGCATCTCTACAGAAGACAGGATTGTGACAGAAGAACACGGTGTGCGAATGGCCAACTTGATTAGACGTGTTGCCAAAGTTGAAACAGAGTTGTCCCAACTTGTCCAGATAGTTTTTACATCCCTTTGGGCCATTTTTGTACTGCCATTTAACTTCAGGGCTAACCACTTGGGAATCTATGGGGGATAGCTTTCATTTGCACTCCAGGAAACATGGAAATTAGGTAAAACATAACAAAAATGTTGTACTACTCTTTAACGTATGGGCAACTCTGCAAAGGCAGGATTGGTGTAGGCCATTTTTCCTCTGTTGGTTGTCTGTGCATTTCACATATACAGTCAAATGGGCACATCATAAAGTAGTGGAAATTCACCAATGTAAGGCTTTTCCATACATCTTAGTCATTACCCTCACACATAAAATGTCTAGAATATCACTGCCATTAAGAATAAAATAACATTACCTAGGCGAAAGCAGTAAGTATCAGTATCAACAAGCTAAATGTAAAAGATATGTTTGCTGAGGTTTGAAGAGAAAGAGAGATGGACATGTTAGGAAACATCATGGCATCGTACTGTATATCACTGCTGTAAACATGTCCTCAGGCAAAGACTCATGTTTCGGCAAGCTGCCAGTGTCTCTACTGCGCTACAGTAAAAACAACTAATCACTCGCTGGGTCACCATAGCTGTTCACCGACAGCATGACCTTTTGTCGCCTTATATCAAGGGTCAATTTATCAAAGGCCACACAATACACCAAACCAGAAAGGTTAACACAGGGTCAAAACTAAAGTATAGGTCTAATCTTAAATTAGACAGGCTACTTGGTCTCTCGGCAGATGTTGAACCCGGTTCCTCGACATAGGCATTCCTTGGCATTACACTTGGAAAATACATTTTTCCCAGGATTTTTTGGAGGATTACTGTGGGACTTTTTTTTTACTAAAAGCATTCCACTGAATTCCATAGTCCACTTTTACTGTAAAAGGCCAAAGGAGAACTTGCTGTTACAGTCATGGTTGTTGCAAAACGACTAATGTTATCTGCTAGGGTCTTAAAATGTTTGACTAGGGTTACTATCTCCTGCATATGCTGAGTCTTGCATGAGTTGTTGTTTGGTGGTACATGCCTTTTAAATAACTCACACACTATATTTAGATTAGTCTATTCCTTTTTTTGTGTGTGGGTGGGTGGGTGGGGGCTTCCGGTTGTTGTTTTTTTACAAGTAGCTATTATTTGCTGCCATTGCTCTCGCTCCTAATACTTGAGCTGCTGTGGTGTAGCATTTGATAATGTTGGCCTGATCCCAAATGTGACGATGTTAAGGTAGTGATCAGGAACATTCAGGACTTGGAACATGCTGGACTGTCTGCCATATCCAATGACAAACCTGTTGAGCTGTTTCCTACTGACTCTCCTTCTTGCAACACATTCTATCTGTGCCCCTTCAACAGAAAGTTAGCTTTACGGAGGCCGAGTTCCTGACAAGTATTTGAAGTATAGGTCTTGTCAGAACACCTGTTCAGCATTACACCCACCCCCACATCCTCTCTATGCCCGTCTGACCCATACACTAGTAATACATTTTTGATATGGTTTTTGTAATACATTTTGAACGACGTTTTCTGTATCCTCCTGTTTTGTAAGTTGCCATTACTATTATGTGTTAAAGTTACATTGGTCCTTCCCACAGCATTCTACAAACAGCTAACTCATGACGGACCAAAGTCATTGTTCAGTGGTATCTTTGCAAATGCTCCCACCTATTTTAGGTTTTGGCAACAAGCATGCACGCTTCGCCACCTGACCCTTAGATTGCCCTCAGCTATAGGTATTCACTGACCCTCACAATTAGCCATAATTGTCATCACAGGGCATACCACTGTCTCGCCACAAACACAGACTCAGTAGAGGTAGCTCTACCTTTTCCTTACCTTCTGCTTTGAATGTGGCCATGTCTGTCTTATTGGCTCTGGCGAGTGAAAAGCCTGTCAATCAGTGACTTGTTTTGACTCCCTCTCCTTGATGTACTGTTGACTTTTATGTCTGCTGTTGTCTTTGAGTCAAGTCCCTCAATCTCTCTTGTGCCTCTGCTACTTTCTTGATGTCTGTCAGACAGTGCTATGCCTACAAGTCTTGTGTTCTTTCACTTGGTCCATACACTTCTCAAGTATTTTTTACAGCTCTTCTGTCTCTGTACTACCACTCGGTTTCCTCTGTCAGATTCACTTCAAACGGTCCCTGTCACTGTTGTTAATCTCTGATTCTCTGTGTGAGTGTGAGTCAGCTGCTGCTTGTTTGTGGCTTGAATATCCCTCTCCTCCGCTATTTTAGGTTACAAATACTGTAACGGCAACCGGGCTCGCTAATCCATGCTGATATGTCATAACTGCTCCTAAGCTCTGAGGATAGAGCAGACCCTCTGACTCAAGGGTGGATAGTTGGGTAAAGACTTCAGAGATATCCAAAACCATGAATGTCTAATAATGCAAGTTACTTTAAAACATAATTATCGCTGATAACAGATATGTGAATACTTAGTAGACCTACATGCTAAAAAAAATCTTCTTGACATGTCCTCTTTGCAAAGTAAATGGCTTTTTTAGAACCACACCCTTCACACTTTTTTGTCTTCAGAAAGCTGAGCAATAACATGTCCAGCTCTTACTATTCATTTATGGCAATGTACAATGTGTCCATACCAAAGACAAAAAGTATTTCCCCTTTTGAAACGTAATACAACTTTCATTAGAAATAAAAGTAACCATTTGTGCTGGGCCATATAAATGCGACTGTTTAAACTAGACATAGTGGGCCAGGAGGAAATGTCAAATGAGGAAAACAAAAACAGAGCCAGTTATAGCTAGGGTTTTGCCTGTGGTTTAAGCTTTCAAAATCTGAAAAGACGACAATGTGTTTTTACGACTGCAAAACATTTAGGCTACCTCATCAGCACATATAATTGTACACTAACATGTAAAAATCCGTAGATCGCACGATTTACCTGATTTTGTGTTGTGTCCTGCTCGTGAGAAGTAGAAAGAAAGAAAGAGATCTCACGGCAGTTAACTTGTTCTCTTTCTTGGAGCGGATGTGTCCCCAATTTCTCCTTTGTTGGTTCAGAAACAATCTGCAGAAACCCGACTCCGCTTCATGGAGAAGCAGGAGGCTTATTTGACTCTACCTGCCCCTCACAGTTTAGCCCACACTTTCTATAACTCTATTTGTGGTTTTATCTGCAAGCCACGCACTTAGACGTGGCAGTTAATGTATATTTAGTATAAAACATTACTCAAATTATTGCATTTCAAAATTAAATTAGCAGTGCGGTTCATTAAGAATATCTAACTACGTTTACATAGACTGCAGGCTCGAAAACTTCAGGCCGGATATTCTAAAAACAATATTTGAACACAATTTACACTTTCTAACTTAAGATAGACCGGATGGTCGTCTTGATAAAATGTCCAAGAGATCTAAACCATATAGATGAATTCGGCCTGAGACGACACCGACGAATCACCTACTGGTCAGCGTCCGGTAGTGAAGTTAAAGTATAAGTGCGATGATAAATAGTCGCAGGACTTCAAACTGCCCATGCCAAATATGCAACCCTAATGCACAGTTAATCATACTGTGTATCACATTGAGGTGAGGCTGGTTGCCACTACTCATATTCACTACAGTATGGATCTTAGTATAATCAAGGACAAGTGCGCATCATTTTTTCCAATACTCTCCCGTTGCCCACAGCATAAACGCCAACCCCACCGTCAACAAACAAGTGAAGTGTGTGCACATACTTTACTTTATAGACCACACTGTAAAATGTACTCCTGAAGTTCTACAATCCCAAGCATTCCACAAGTCTTTACTTCCAATAGTCTGCCCCAGTAACGGACTGCCAGATCTTAACCAATGTCATGAGTTCAGCTACAGTGTTTCAGCGTTTCAACAGCTGATGGTTTTTATTTGCCTCATAATGATCAAAGACCATTACTTTAGAAGAAAAAAAAATTACCTCCAAAAGAGCTGCTCCCTTTTGGCAAGATTCTGCTGTAAGATTTCATTTTAATATATATATTTTTTTTTACAATAATGTAGTTTCACTGAAACAGTTATACTGTAGGTTTTAGTTTTGTCAAAAACTAAGCAGATCAATTACTATTCAGCCAATTTTACAGTGCAAAACAAAATAAATACTATCGGTGTGGTAAAAACTAGCAGCACTATAAGCTAGCTGTCATCATGGAGATCATTTTTAAAAGCTTTTTCAAAACATTCCCTACCTACAACTTTGACGCCTAAAATAACTTATTTCAACTTTTTTGAGAGGGGCAGTACAATTAAAAATAGTAAAATCATATTTTTTAAGATCCTTTTACAAGTAAAATATTTTTTTTTGTTTGGGTATAGATAAAATGGCAGTGTTAATGACGTTCAAATTGAACCATGACTATTAGTCAATATCAGGCCCGTCAATGGATTACGCTCCTGAGTTAGGGTAAGGGTTACGGTTAGCAATTCAGATCATACAATCAATAACGCAATAATGGTTATTTATTTTAAAATGTCGTATTTTTATTGTACTTTAAAGAAGGATGGTGGTGAAATGACATAAGCCTCTGCATATTCATGTGGGGTGCGGCTTGCATTCCCAGGCAGGCTGTCCTTCAAGGCAACCCAACAGAAGGCATTTTTCTTTAGCATGGAACAGCAGCAGATCATGGCATACGTGACATAAGGATTTGCCAACATGGGCAACATGCCAAAGCCCCTATAGGCCTTGTACAGTTGCATAGTTGAGCATAGTTTTTTAAATCTTGAATATAAAATCTATACATCTTTCTTCAATATAGCTAACTTAGCTTTTATCCTAAAGTAGGACAAGGTCATATTGTTCCTTCATTAGATACAAATTTGGTCATTTGCATAATGGCATCACAAAATAGAAGC
>JAVQIZ010102290.1:0-12017 GCA_036023535.2 Galaxias brevipinnis | reverse complement strand
CGTGGGGTGGGGGGTGCTTCCGGCAGCCCGCGCCCCCCCCCCCCCCCCCCCCCCCCCCCCGGGGTTCAGAGCCGCCGCCATCCCAACAGCAAGGTTTGTTGAGGAGCTCTGCCGTACCTGGGTCCGGTCAGAGGGCAAGGCATCGCTAGAAGCTATCACCAGCTTTTCATTTGGATCCCCATGCCAGTGAGAGGCCAGGCCGGGGATTGTAATCACAGGATGGTGTGCTCACAATCGTGCAGCCATGCAAAGCGTTAAGAAAATGTATTTCACCACTTTACGATCAGTATTTCTAGTACTTACTTTTTGGTGCACACAAACACAGATACACACACACACACACACACACACACACACGGACACACACACAGACACACAAACACACAGTATATGTATGGTATGTCTGCTCCTTTCTCTTGCACCTAGAGATTCAGACACTGAGCCCTTTGTGCCACACATCCTGCTGAGCTCTGCACAGTGGAAATGCGTGGAGGAAATCAAAACAACTAGCCCACCGTCCTCATCCATTCAGCGCCACATACTCCCTCAGCATGTCAATGTATGGCCTTCTTTAATGGCCTTCCCAGCAACCCCCCCCCCCCCTCAGTCTACAATGGAATGAGATCACAGAACCGCAGCGCTTGTCAATCGCACAACAGGAGCCGAGGATGTCCAAACCTCCTGGGCTCTCGCAGTGAGACGATAAAGATGGCCTCACTCTCACTTTCTTTGCGTTCTGAGTTCATTTGTATTCTTCACAATGGAAAGCAATACGTGCGGACTTCCAAATGTGTCTGCTGGGATCCCGTGGGAATGGATGTGGAGCACAGAGTTGATAATGACTTCACCATGTGGGGGTCCACGTTTTGTAAACGCCGCAAGGGACCCGGCGGTGTATTATTTATCATTAGGTTTCTGGAATGGCATTACCTTCCTGTATGTGACTTGGGGAAAATCAACAACATTCACTCTTTCAATCTTTAGCAGAGTGACCACTGTGGTGGTGAGGTCATGATGTTAAGCCCTAAAGTCCACAACAGGCACGGCCTGCCAAACAAAACACGTGGATATGAACCGCTCTGTGCTGTATTACATTATGTATTTGTCTTGGATCTTGTGGCTTTGAATACCTGCTGCCTGGGATCTCGAGTAAGTATTGATTGACGGCAGCGTAGCCTTTTTAGCTGGAGAGACGGAGAGCCTGGAGGAGACACTCTGGCGTGGTGTCTGGGGCCTGCCGACAGGAGGGCGGCGGAGGCCTGAGCTTAGCCCTGGGCTGCCGTGCTCTGCATGCACATCACTGACACCGTCTCCTTCATAAGCACCCGTTATGCTAAAGTGGCTGTCTACTCCATTCTACAGGGTTTTGAACCCAAAAAAGTATCAAAAAATAAACACAGCACCTTTGTTTCAGTGTCTCTCTGTGAAGTGTCCCACCTGTTTTTTTAGGTCAGGATAATGTGCTAGTGTAAGGGTGCTCTGGGTGGGCACACAGGCCATAGACCCCAATGGATGCAGCTGTGTGTGTAAAATGACAGTGGGTCAGAGACATAATACCACTTGTCGCTTGCTTGAAAATCCCATCCATCACACTTAAAGTTAAAATTGTGTTGTTCATTTGGTGTTGAAATAGATGGTAGAAAGTTGCTTATTCTTCTCTGTAGTGTATGCTGAGGTCAGCATGCATACTGCATCATAGTTGAATTTCTACTCTGTTTAAGTGTGTTTGGATACACGGCGTCCATGTGTCTCCATTATGAAGATGATGTTTGAAATGCACATCTTAGGCAGTAGATAATTTGATAGTGAAGCTGGTGCTATGCTGGCCACACTCTTATCCCCCTGTTTGGCTGCTCATAGTTCTTTTCGTAACACTGGCCGTTATTGATTTTTCTGAGGACAAGCTTAAAGACGTTGGCTGTACCACAGTGATACTTGAATGGACCAATTCCTGTCTATTACAGATGTTCTATATCATGGCTTGTTCCTGTGTTGGTTTATGGCTAGTTTCTTTCCAATGTGCCTTCAACTTTGGCTGAATGAACTGCATGAAGGTGGCCAGAGTTGCAGTAAATTGTCAGGTCCCTCAGACAAGGTCGTAACCTTTTGCCAGCTGCCTTGGTCCTAGGGGACTTCTCAGGTTCTATTTGTGTTTGAGTTGTGTGTGTGTGTGTGTGTGTGTGTGTGTGTGTGTGTGTGTGTGTGTGTGTGTGAGTGTGTGTGTGAGAGTGAGAGATAGAGGGTGTGTGTGTGTGTTTATGTCTACCAACACCTCGTGAATCACAAACCTAGAATTCCTTGAAGAGCTCATTTGAGATAAGCAAATTTATCTCACTGTTGTGCTTCTCCACTTATGGAGGCAAATGAAAGCCATGTTTCATCTTTTAAAGCCATGTCACTTTCTCCCGCGCGGAATTGGTGCTGTTCTGGGATACACAGCTTAGTTTAATTCTCTACTATTGGTGGCATAGTGTAACAAACGGTGCCATCGCATAAAATGCCATACGATGGCATAGTGAGTTTATTTCATTCCTGATTCCTTGATGATTGTATTAACGAGATGAAAAACTGAGTTATTTCCGGAACAGAACGGTGCTCGTTGAGGAAATTACCCAGCAGGCGCCTTGCTCTCGCTCAGGCAATGGGTTTGTGTAATTATGGACTACTTCTGCTGCTGTGGGTCAGGGCTGTCTCTGTTAACAGAACAGGCTGCTGTAACCACAGTACATGTATACACACACACACACACACAAAGAAGCACACACACAAACATGGCGGCAGTGGAGGAACGTCAAAGACATCCAGTTCTCACCCTCTCCGTGCCGACAGACAAACTCACGGCATATGTGAAGGAAACCATGCATGCCGACTCCAGATTGCAAGACCGGGTTGTTTACAGAGAACATGCAGTTAACCTAACTATCCCTCTTTTAGCATGTTAAGACATCACACACATGGTAGCAGTTACATTCCTCAGCTACTGTTTGAGTCAATGTTTCGGTAAAGCAAAGTCAGGAATATGTCATTAATTTCCTCCCCATTTGAAGCACAGCCACAAATTGTGTTCAGATGTTTCTTCTGCAAGGTTAAAGTCGGAGATTTGCTGCAAGGTACTATCGGTAAATTGAGTTAGTTTGCACAATTAGTTTATCTAATCTATAAGGAAGGAAGAGTCATTCATTTTTATTGGACTATCATTTACAGATAACTCACATTATACAGGTTATGTTGCAAAGTCACGGAAATGATTTATGGAGTTTGGTCAAAAAAAAAAGTGTGTTCCTCCGTGACAATGGCGAAACATATCACTTGGCTTGACGTGTGGCCAAGTCTTCAGTGTACAACATAGCCCAGTGGTGGAGCGTTTTCTGGCTGCTGTTAGGGTCAAGATCCTTTTTATTGCAATGGCAAAATAAGGCTCATACATTGAATGTAAATTAATGTACTGTGATATTGCTGACATTCTTACGATACTTTGCCTCCTTTACAGGTTCAGTAACCATATATAAACCATATGAAAAGTTTAACTTGTACAAAAGAAGCCTGATCTCCAAAACTGAAAGCACATATGTTTAAAAAATTTGGTTGTTGTAAAGTTGTAATAATTTTAGTACAATACCATAAAATTCTAACAATAAAACGTGGAATAATAGAACAGGGAATGTTTTAGACATTTGTTAAAAAGACATGAAGACTGCATAGGTGAGCACAGCATGACTCCAAATATGCTCTCCTTGTTATTAAAAGGCTTCCTGCCTTCTTAAAATAAGGAGCGAGAGAGAGAGAGAGCGAGAGCAATTGCATCCATATTATTTAGTCATTGAACAGTAAAGAGTCCAGTTATCGGCTTTTCTCCTGTAAACGCTTCAGTAGTTGCCCTTATGGCCAACGATAGCTTCTGAGGCAGTGGGTGTGTGGCCACTGCAGAACAAGTCAAACTGTCTTCCATTTGTGTATATAGCTCTTACTAGAACAATGACTTTGTCACTGGCCATTCTCTCATTTTGTGCTCCTAGGTCTCTAGTGACCAAGCCAGCGTGGATCAGGAAAATCAATTGCCAAGTAATAAGAGTGTGAATGGAGTCCCAGGGGACCGCGGCTGGCCTCGCTCGGATGGGTCTTTATGCCCCTAATAGATGGCCCAGCCAAACCATCAACATCAACTGTTGTCCCACCGCTATTTCTTTTGAGATGAGAAAAAGCACTATTAAGGTTATGGTTGATGTATTTGAATTGTAATGGCTTACCATTGCGTGTGGAAACCTTGAAGGGAAACACAATTGAAGAATTTAAGACACAGTAAGACTCAGTTCTGAAAAGATATAAAAATAGAAAAAAGTGTTGATTGTAAACTTTCCCTGGTGTGTGAACAACATGTTTTTATGTCGAAATATCCTAACTTAGTTGTTTCAGATTATGACATCATAGCATCATCTTAGGTGGTGTTTGGGCAGGAGACAATGTCAAGAATGTTTAGAACATCCCTCGGGAATGTCCACTCTCGAACCGCGTTCGATCCTTTTAGAAAGGCCAGAGTCTCAGATGTCCAGCAGGCCTTTTTCCGACCCACCGGCTGGCTGACCACATGGCTGACCCCTGACCTGTGTCCGTCAGAGCAGCGCTGGCAGTGTTATGATGGATCCCTGTTTTCTCACGGCTGTGCCACTGAGGGAAGGTGATTTATTGGCATTAGATGCCGTTCAACAAGAAAATGTGTCCGACTCCTCGAAGCAACTTGCCCTCGTGGTGTTCTGTGGGCCTCCATGCTGGAGGGAGGAGAGAGGTTCATGGAGGACCGACGTGAAGAGGAAGGGAGTGAGGGTGTGTGGGTGCAGCCAGATTAGAAGAGAGGAAGAGGGCATGAGCCAGGTTTCACCCGTCTCCTCTCACACCCTGTTGCTGTGAATAACCTTTAATCATCATGCCTGGACCGAACATACAGTATAACACAAGTCAAAATCACATTTACATTTCAAAGCGTTAAAGAAGCTTTCAAGATAACACGTCCCTTTAAAATTCGTTGCAGTCATGTATGTTGTATAGCCCTGAAGCCCTGAATAGGCTCCAAAAAGGCATGTGGCTTGTTTGAGCGTTCCCCAGACACCTGCAGATGAAGAGGCTGGTTACGCTACCGACGCCTACCGTCTGACATATACCGGTGACTGAGACCCGTGTTAGTGCTTGACGGAGCTAGCATTGTGACACGTCTTAAACAAGGCTTACATTTCACATTAGCAGACCACCAACGGGCCACCAGACCTGTCCTGAGCCAGGCATCAATCATGGGCCGCGCTGGGCCGAGTGTCCTGGGGAGTGACGAGCTTTGACAGGGGCCTTTGTCCAGACGGAGCAGCTCCTCTGCCACATCAACACCTGTCAGTCACACAGCCCCTCCCGTTGTGCGTAGGGGTCAGGGTGGGTGAGCTCTCATGGTGTCTGTCATTATGCAGAGTTAAACCTGGCTCAGGGGCTTTAAATGGCCACCGGTGAAAGTAAGTCTACGGTCAGTGTGTTTGCAGCTTTCCCTCCATGAGCCTAGATTTTGTTTAGAGTTTTTGAGGGTATTTGGCCAAACGCATAAAGGATGAGGTTAAAGTCTATGGAGGAATCACCCTGTGGAATCGCCGCACCACTGTTTAAAATGGCAATAAATGCTGCGGTAGTAACAAAGCCACCCACGATTTGTTCCCCAATATTTCGCGTGTTGGCTTCTACACATACGTGTTTTTTTGGTCTGAGCAGAGTGTCTTGCCCTTTGCGGAATGCCTTATCCTTTTCGTAGGACCCTGCTAGATGACTGACTCAAGGGACTGGGCTGTGCAGCGGAAAAGGACATGTTGATAAGAAGCACACGAGAAAGATCGAGTGGAGGTGGGGGGATGTTGTCTGAGGATTGGGGGCACAAAGAGCTTTGCTGGGGAAAAAATTTAATACTGTATTAAATTTGGAAAAAGGCAGGGAAAAATGAAAAAAAAGAGAAATCGAAGGAAGTCAGAATGAGCAGGGTGAACCGAAATGGCAACTGTGAGATGGTGGCATTTCGAGAAATATCAACGCCATCTCATTTTGAAAGACATGGTTTTATCATGCTTCCGTAAAAGGGAAGTTCATGAGGTTTGTGGAAAAGCCATACAGGCACCATGAGGGTAAAATACATCGAGAACGGAACGTTCGAACAAGGAAACGACAATCCCAGAGTTAATGTTCACGTAATGGCCAATCAGCATGTAGTGTCAATGAGCCAGTGTTCTCCTCCGTATTAAACCTTCTTTAGATTAGCAGCCACTCCGTTTTCCACCTGCTAACAAGTTCACCCCGGCTCTTGGTTCACAATTATGAAGTACTGGCAGTGTGGGAAGTAGGATCTCAGCTGTTCAATTCAATGACTCATCTCCTTCACGTCGTGGGCTGAAGGTGATCCTCTATACTACCCAGACCTCCCTTTTCCTTTAGCGCCCGTAACCCAAACTAAGCTCATTTGTCCCCCAAAAGACCCGTGATCTGCCTTTTGTTGGGCGCCCCAACCTCCTATTCATGTGCCCCAGGAGAGCAGACAAAGAGGGGAGAGACACAGGACTGAACCCTTGGCCCAGACAGACTGTGCAAAAGGGGCAGACCATAAAGGCTGCTGTGTTGAATAGAACTAAGTTGCGGTGGCGCTGCTGGTGGTGGTGGTGGTCGTGGTTGTTGGGAGCCCTCCAGTTCTGCTTATAGGCTTTATTGGGATGCTCTCCTTCCCAGCCCTCAGTCCAGACAGTGTTTGTCTGTACAGGACGCATCAATGCCCACCTATCTAGTCTGTGTCGTTGACAGACATTTTTTATCACTACACTTTTTGAGTTAGTATTCACATAAGACAGGCTGGATGATGCAAATTCACTGCTCAAGCGTACCTTTCCTCCCCTCACCGATAAGGTTATTCATCCTGTAGTGAAGCATAGGGACTGAATCCATGTCAGACAGAATCCCAGGCACGGACCTCCGTTCTACTTTGCGGTGTGAGCCGTGTTACATCCGCTGCACCGACTCGGGATTTGCAGGCGGGTAAGAAGACGCAGACCTCTAGGATGTGTTAATCTACAGAGGACTTAATGATGTCGGCGTACGTGGGTGTCTCTATCTACCTGTGTCACATTAATAATCCACGGGTTCAGCCAGGAGACACGCTGCCTGAACTGCCACACTGTTCGTCAGTCTCCACCGCCGCGGAGCTTAGAGCAGGAGACGATAGGGAGAGGCTCTCAGCAGGCATCCATTCTGTGGCACGTTATTATTATTACATCAGCCAGGAAACTGATAGTACACAAACATACATTTCCCACCGAAATAGAGAGTGTGGAAATGTAGCATTATGTGTAGGTAGAGTGGAAATGGATGAATTCATCTGAATAAAAAGGGATGTTTTTATTTGGTCAGGAAACTGGTAGCTCTCCTGTAATGTATGTGAAACAAAGAATTTAAGAGGATAGGGCTTTGGTAATGGATGCATTAGGATAATGGTGTGGAACAGTGTGTCATCTCACTTCACTAAATGCCTTCCTGCAATAGAGAAAGAGAGAGCGAGAGAGAGAGACGTGAGGGTGGCTGGCTGGGGCGGCTGTACTGACTTTGATATTCCATCATAGCTTGTTTTAGTTGATTCACTGGCACTGATGCAGCTCTCAAGCCAGAACGCTCCTTATGGATCCACATGCTGAGTGAAGCTGCCTTCTAGCCTCGTGGAACAGTATGTCTCTTTGGCCTCTCCCTGTCATCTCTAGGCTAAGACCTGGCTGAGTTCAAAGGGCAGGGGTCACACTCTCCCAGGAGGTCCGGTACTAAGGGACAGTACAGGAAGGAGTTATTTTGGATCGTAAATGTCAGTGTCTTTTTTCGAACTTTCTAAACGCATTCTTCACATTTTTTCACATTGCATGTTTTCTTCTTTTTTTTTTTGCAAACTGGTTGTTTGTATGTATTTCAGATTTTTTAGGGTATTAACTATCAACCTAGAGAGGGATGCATTAAAAAAACGTGAATGCAATCTACCGTTAAATCAACCAACGTATTGATCCTGCACCAAGAACATTTGAACCAATGAGAAGTGTGGACTCCAGTTTCCCAGGGTGCAGGTTAAACATGTTTGCCTGTTTGCATCCCCCAATAAAGAGCTCATTCAGCAGCCCTATCTTTGCACTCGGGATTCCCAGTTTGCTGTTATGCCCATTGTGGGCGGTCGGTGAGGTGAAAATAGTTTACTTACTTTACATGTTCGGTTAGAGCTGGGTTTGTTTATTCAAGCTGCTGGCATTCGCTGTCTGATGTTAAACATGGGCCATATCTTGCCGGTAGAAAAACATACACAGCTAAGGAAGAGAGACGTATATTCAGGGGCTGGTATTTATTTCTCAATAGGCTCTCCTTTAAATCAGCCCACAGTCTGAAATGTCAGGGTTTCCCTCGGAGAGTGTCACAATTACTTTTTTTCCATTATACCAATTCTAAAACATGGCCATAGCGCTTCCTATGTAATCAAGACTGGAACTAATTATGTCTGTAATTTATGATGTGTGACATTTACTATATGAGCGAGTGTTGTGTTGTGTTGTGTTGCGCCCTGGCTGTGTCTCGAATTGAATAGCCGCAGGCGTCATAAAAGCGGCCGTCGTTCCAGAGTGAACAGGGTGGCAACTGTAGAAACGCACACAGCGGCTGGACATTACAGGGGTCAGAGGTCACGAGCAATACGTGAAGCTACCAGGTCCTGTCCCTTTCTCGCACCATTCACACACTCCTTCTATGGCTGGAACCACAGAAACCGGTGTGTGTGTGTGTGTGTGTGTGTGTGTGTGGTCCAAGACAGGACCCTCTGCCGTGGACCTGTGAGACATACCGTGACAGAAGCAGTATTTACAACGTTTGTTTACATTCCCAAAACATTTCACAGCTCAGACATGCAATTTACGTCTACTGTAAATCCATTTTGTATCCTTCGTTTGTCTCGGCGAGACGGAAGGAATCTTTTCCGTATACCTTCTCGTACCGCTGAGCCTTTCCCAGGGCCTCCTCTATTCCCTGGGTTATGAATAATGGATCAGCCCTAATAGGCTGCTTCTCCCTTGTTTAACTTAGTGTGGCCACTGGCTTATTGCTGATGGCTGTTTTTTTTGTACTCGCACTCCCAGCCCAGCACTTTCTTGTGGCAGCTCAGCTCCCGTCTCTGTGTTAAAGTCTCATTAGGACATTAGGCAGCATGGGCTCCTCTAGAACACAGTCGGCACAGGGAGGCGGGCAGCGCGGCGGGCTGGTCCAAGTGACCCTCCCCGAGGAGTTAACCCACACCGCCCCGACTCGCTGTTGCATAATGGATGAAGGACAGACATTGGGAGGTGGGAGGGATGGTTGGAGGGCTGGATGGAAGGATGGAGCGAGCGGGGTGTCGGAGGGGGGTGGGGTGGGGACGGGGCCATTATTACCTGGGAAAATTCATTTTTAATGAGGTAAACAGGCCTTTGCGGGTCACCTGCAAACCGGCGCGCGGGCCCTCGGCGGGTGGCGTGTATTCCTCGTCAGCTGCCTTCTTGCTGCCCACTTTGACACCATGGATGGCTGCAGGGGCTCCACGGTATAATTAGGTCTCCCTGTCATTGACAGAAAGTGTCTCACTACCCACAGAGTCCTTTCCCTTTCCTTCAAGTGGAGTGCCACCAATTATATGGTGGCAAGGAGACCTTATTAAATGTGCTCTAGGCAACCTTTGTCTCAGTTTCCCGCTTTCCCATCTGTAGATTAAGTTTTCTAACAGCCAGCACAAAGGCATACCGCAAGCTTTTCTACCACACGTGAACACTTATACACGTTTTACACTCCCTGAGAAGTAATTTCGTCTTGATTTGCTGGAGAGAAGTCGGACATAATTGAGGTGACTTAAATTGTTGTTTTTGAATACAGTCAAACTGTATAGGTCCTGAGGTGTCTACCAGCTACAGTGGCATGCTGTCCATCCATACTGTGACTACGATGCGTGTCACCCTCTCCATGCTGACATCCACTAGTGCTTTTTCAACATTTAAATGCTACTTGATACATGAACACAGTTCCACGCTAATGGAAGCAAAATGGCCTCCTTCAAGCAAATGTCTGGTTCCGGCGCTCGGAAAATTGGATGACAGGGAAGGATGTGCACGCTGAAGTCATCTGGGAAATCAAAACCCTGCTCTTTTTCTGCGTCTCTCTGAAAGTCAGTCAGTCAGACGGCCACGGCTTCGCAAACAGCGAGACAGGCAGCTCGCACAGCAATCCCTAGTGAGTGGCGGGTGGCGCGGCGAAGGAGAGAGTGCGACAGGAAGGTGAGAGGGGGAACAGATGGAGAGGCGCGGTACGTGTTCCCGGCGTCGGAGGAGGAGGAGGAGGAGGGACTCCAAAGCTCCCTGCGTGTGCAGACGCACTGCTTTCAAACAGGTGCTATACTTAGACTCGGCTACTCCAGTCCCGCCTGTAAACCCATGCCATGACAACACAAGAGTCACTGTGAGAATCCTTTTTCTCAAGGACGGTTTCGATTCTTTCAATCCCCACGAGGAACAAGGGGAGAAAATGAATTTAGGGCCCCCTCGGATTCATTGAACGGGGGCTCTATTACGAGGATTGCCGCCATACATATGTGCCATTGTGTTTTATATAGGATTAGAGGGGGGTCTTTACTGCATGACTGGCCACCGGCTCTCAATAACAAGGCCGGGATCGTTTCCCCCCGCCGAGAAAGCTCCTCTCAGCCTGGCAGTCTCCCCTTCGCCGCGCACCGCTCCGTTCAGCGTGGAGCCCACCCTGACTTACACACACCACTGATGCTTATCGCCGCGCAGGGGACTTCGGGTTGGACAGGCATGTTTCCCCGCGGCCAGATCATAAATCCACAGAAGGAAAAAAAAAACTAAAACGCTACTGTTCCCCCCCGTCAGCGTTTTGATACGTTTGCCGAGCCATTCTTCCCTTTACCATTGGAAAGTCGTTGCGTAAGACATTCTAAAGTTGAACATTCTTGGCGGTATCTTTATTTCTCGAGATGTGTAGAGCCATAGCCACTGACAGGGCTTGACGCTTTTATCAAAAGGCTCTTGAACATTCCTCATGGTAGGATTCATCAATAACACCATCCCCACCACCAGCTCCTTTGTATCCTCCCCTCAGACTGGAGGGTCAGGTTTGGACTTAATGAGTGTCAGTCAGTCCATCCTCTACCCTGGTTCTCCTGGAACATCTTTGATGCACATCTGCCTTTGAAGTGCCTCTTCTCCTCCCTGGGAGCAAGGAAGAGGCTGGGAGCCCTGGGGCTCAGGGTCCTCCTTACCTCTTTGTTCAGGTGTTTACACAAGGAGGGGCTGCTGTTTACACTGAAGGCACGGATGGCGCTGCTCCACTGGTAATTGTCATCAGCCTTGCTCAGGGTTCTGCTTTACCTGTGGGCCCAGGCGAGTGGGGCGGTGTTGACTGAGCCACTGGTATGCGACGGAGCTGCCGGACGACATTTAAACACAGTAATCTAAGAGCGGGGGGGGGGGCAGTTCAGAGGAGCCTCACAGGAAAGCCTGGATGCGTTTGATGCGGTGCACCGGGTTTCAGGTTTTCGGACTGTTGATACCCGGGATAAGGCTGTTGTTGTTAAAACCACAAGTGGAGTATAGCATAGCAGACTTATCACTGAGTCACATCATCAACATTACCATCATTTCCATCCAGACTTTCTCCATGCATCATGGCCATCGTCATTCTGAGGAATGTGGGAACAAGCCTTTGCTTCTAGGTTCCAGTCTAAAATGCTATGTTAATGCAGGCCTGTGCTCACTCACATCTGCCTTTCCATTGGCTGCTCCACTTTGTGGCTAATGGTCCACCACCCCCTCCCCCGGTCCCCCACCCCCTTCCCCTCTCTCTCTCTCTCTCTCACTCTCTTTCATTCGTTCTCACAGTCACTCAGTCACTCAGTTCCCCCCTCTCTCTCTCTCTCTCTCTCTCTCTCTCTCTCTCTCTCTCTATCT
>JAVQIZ010102284.1:0-15434 GCA_036023535.2 Galaxias brevipinnis | reverse complement strand
CTGTGTATCCCCTTATGGAACAACCTGTCTCTGGCCTCTGGGGGGCGATTTTAAGGGCCGGGGGAGGTCAAAGGTCACGTAGGTTAACAACTGGCGTGTTGAATCATGGGGTTTTGATTTAGATCAGGCCGTCCAGAAAAAGCA
This sequence comes from Galaxias brevipinnis, assembly GCA_036023535.2. Classification (NCBI taxonomy): domain Eukaryota; kingdom Metazoa; phylum Chordata; class Actinopteri; order Galaxiiformes; family Galaxiidae; genus Galaxias; species Galaxias brevipinnis. The sequence continues at coordinate 15,290 of JAVQIZ010102284.1, read as the reverse complement.
GCACTGCCCAGACCAACTGTACTAAAGGCCTTTCTCCATAATGGTCAGCTGTGGACGTTCATACAGATCTATTGTTACAAAACGGGACACGTGTTGAATGTTGCATAAACTTACTGAACCATAGCATAATGCCTTTTTCTCTTTATCAGTTCACCGCATGTTCCAAACTTTAGGCACTAATTATAGGATGACCAACAGTTTTACTTTAAATAGCCAGGACAGAGGACATTGACAAGTATTTCTATAAGTTAGCTAAAAAAGTTATCCATTGAAGTCTGTCACTCTGCCAGAAGTAATTTTCTCTGAGAATAATTCAAATTGCAGCTACAGTACCCAAAGATGCCATTGATAAAATATTTATCTCCTCCACTGTATTCCCACCATCTCTCTGCCTGGTACCCTGGCTACTGGTCTGGCCTATTACTTTGTGTTTCTAGGGTTAGCCTGGCTGTGGAACGTAGAGGATAAAATGTATCCGCAATATGTAGGTGATTATACTAATCTCTTTTCAATCCACAGATGTTTTTGTATATTGCGTATGTGACTGTTGCCTCCGTCCTGTCTCCCAAGAACAACAGATGTATTTGACTGTAGTGTTTTCATTTTTGCAAAAGGATTACAAACAGTCCTAAACTGATATAATGTAAAAAAAATCAAAGGCCAGTCAGGGGCTAGAGATTATAAACGAGTTGAGCTTCTCATTAGCCGGCTCAATCTCAGTGTTTCTTCTGTATTCCGTATTCAAACCACAGTGCTAATGCTCGTTTAAATGTGTTGGCGTGTACTACCCAGAGTCTGCAAAAAAACAGGATTTGACCTGTGTTATCGTTGCCTGTCTTAGTGCAGAGCAGCAGCTGTGATAAGGGTCACATGGGGTCATCTCTTTTTCCCATAACCATCATTTCCTGATAATAACCAAAGATTATACCTCTGGAAACCCCAGAAACAGCTGTTTGCAGACATCTGATTACTGTATAGGAACGGCTGAACTTTAGAAAACGGAGAGAGTCAATCCAGAGAGGGGACCTCTAATCAGTGCAGTAGGCCGATTTAATGGCAACAATACCAGAATGTAATATTTTAAGTTTTTAACCACGTCAATAAGTTATTTGTGATCTCTTGTTGATGTGGAAATATTGGTAATATCAAACAGTGCCGCTTGTTGGTACTGCTAAACTCCAATAGAGTACTGTTAACTAAATGTAAATGTTGAATATGTGTTAACATTTCAAAAGCAGCCATGCCGTAATAAAAGCGGCCCCTAAGCATGGTTGGACAACCACGCCGCATACGTCCTTGTAAACCACCACATCACATCTCCATTGTGGGGCTGTGGTGGACATGTCAGTGTTCCCCCGGGCTGTGTATAAATCAGCACAGAACACAGCCATAAAGCTCCTCAGTGTCCAACACGCTGATGCCCCCGGCTCACACGCACACACACACACACACACACACACACACACACACACACACACACACACATATGCACGAACCAGGGCTTCCTGTGTTTCCCAACCTCCCTGTAAAAAACACACAGATGTGAGCTCCGACAGACGACCTGAGCAGAATACAGAGGTGCATTGTGGTTAACTGAAACCCCCAACGACCGCTCGTGCAGGTCGGTGAGACACACACACACACACACAATCACACACCCTCACACACACACTGCTGTTCTGCACGTGTAGCTCTCGAGGCATGGGTCATTGGGATGGACCATCTCTCCCCACCTTTAGAGGGGGGGGGGTTCGGCGATGTTCGCCAGTGAGATCATCCCCTGTGTCTCACATTCCAGCCTCCTTTCCAGTCCCCATTACAGGGAGGAGACATGATATAGGCGCTGGGTATAAGAAAACACCACTGACTGTCATGGCCGTCAAATCCCCCAAGTAATCCTCCATGAACACAAACCCCCCCCTCTTCAACCACAAGCCGCAACCCAGCCAGCTTGATACCTCTTTGTCCCTGAAAAGAATAGAGGAGAAAGCCTGTTCAAACTTTGTCTGATGTGCTTCCAAGCCTAGCCTTCTACTCCTCAACCTACATAAAAACGATTTTTTGGGAGGGGGAGAAAAAAAAGGCCTGTTGAAAAATGGATGAGTTTTCCCAAGCTGCACTTGGCTTCCATGGAGTTTGCGTTACACCATGCTGGAGCACTCTGTCCTCCACAGCAGGGGGAGCGACAATCAGTCAGCTCGGCTAGTTTTCACGTTCCCCCCGGTCCGTCGTCTGGCCCGAAGTCAAGAAAGCAAAGCATGTGAGAGAAAAGGTGAACGACAGTGAGAGAGAGAGAGAAAAAGAGGAAGCTGTGAAAGACAGAGACAGATGGTTTGAGGGAGACAAATAGCCGTGTTTCCTGGTCTGGTCGGAGCTGTGCAGAGCTTGAGTCCTGAGTGAGAGGAACCATCTTTTTTGTTTTTACTGTGTAGATTGCAGGGGACTGACTTATAAACTCAGTAATCCTGAGTAAGGTGTATGGTTTACAGGGTGATTCATTACAATACACAGGCCAGACACAAGGAACCAGCCAAATCGGTACAGGGAGGCTATGAGGCAGCCCTCTGTGTTTGGACAGTGGGAGACAATACAGTCACATTAGAATATCACTTATATTGATTAGTGTTACAGATATATTTTTATTCATTGCTGGCCTGGGAAATAAATTTATAAAGTTTCATTAGGCCGACTTGTGGAGTCAACTTAAAGGACTCCTTCTGAAAAGTGAAGTCAGGGAATGGGAATAGGCCAAGCTCCTATTTCGAGAAATGTCAGGGATTTTCTTATAAGCCAAGCCGAGCTCCAAGGAACTTTTTCACTTCCCCACAGCAGCAGACATCATCCCTGCCAAAGATATTAAAAGGGAAAGATAAAGGAAATGAAGGGCTGTAACCGAAGGCGGAAGAGATGCATTAGGGGGAGGAAAAGGGGAACATATTAAACCCCCGAAAAGACAGAAAAGAACCGAGAGCAGCCATTAGCTCCCGTCCACCTTTACCATCGGTTAGTTCAGCAGAATGCTGACTGGCTGCCAGGAGGGACAGTCACAGCTCCTTAGGTGCCTTGGTTGGAGTAGCCAGCTTTCCTCTGCCCCCAGCCAGCCAGCCAGCCAGCCAGCCAGCCCGCCAGCCAGCCAGGAGGTGACTGGTTTACACCACAGGGATTACAGCACACCACGGCACTTCCTGTCAACAGCATTACAGACCAGGCTGTCAGGCGACATGATCTAGCTGTTAGTCTCTGCCTTTGTGTGTGTGTGTGTCTGAGTCTCTGTCTACCTGTCGGTGTGGCTCTAAAATTTGTGTCGTTTCAGTCCCCCCCCTCTCTCTCTCTTTCCCTTACTCTGTCACTCTTTTTTTCCCTCTTCCCCCTCTCTCCTCAGTGCACATTCCTCTGTGACTGTAGCATGCAGCTGGCTCGACTTATAGCCTCCCCCGGTCGGTGTGATTGGCTCTGGGTCTGGGCCTCAGGCCTGGGGGGCTGCAGACGACAGACCAACACATCCACACACCAACAGGCTGTCCAAACACCGTTAGGCTCACATCGTCCCCACCGCGAAACCCTTTCCCCGACTTTGAATATCTATCTCCGTGAGCCACAGTCAGCTACTGTGTGGTTAACACATCGTACAGAAGTACGTGGCACTAGGTAACTGAGTCACAAATGCAGGTAGTGCAGTGACTTCTCTCCTGCTAGGTCAATGTCGTGGTTTGCGTTAGCAGACGGCAGGTCTTTGAGGGCTCTTTGGTTCCGGCTGGAGCGGTGTGACCCTAACCCTGCTCCTGTGTCTCCTGTCTGTCTGTCCCCACAGTGCAGTCCTGTAACGTCAGGTGCATGAACGGAGGCAGCTGCCAGGAGGACTCGTGTGCCTGTCAGAAGGGCTTCACAGGCAACCACTGTGGACAGCGTGAGTACTGCACTGTCAGCACACCGGCCTAGGGTGTGTGTGTGTGTGTGTGTGTGTGTGTGTGTGTGTGTGTGTGGTCGGGGGTCTATAAAGGTAAAGGAAGTGTGTCTGTAACCTCATCGCTGTCCTCTCTCTCTCTCCTCCCCTGTCCGCAGCGGTGTGCGAGAGCGGCTGCCAGAACGGAGGACGCTGCATCGGCCCCAACAGATGTGCCTGCGTCTACGGCTTCACGGGGCCGCAGTGCGAGAGAGGTACGGTCCCACACCCCGCCGTTTACCCCCCCCTCCCCTCACCGAATCTCTTCCTGCACATGCTCCGCACTTATCAGCCTCTGGAAAGACACGGGGGCGGGGGGGTTCGAGGAGTGGCAGACAGACGCCACGCAATCACACGGGGAGGGGGGTGGGGGGGTGTAGATTGTCCCACTACAACACCCCCTCACCCCCCACCCACCACATTTATCACTGCAGCCTCCAGCAAACGCACCAAGGGGAGATATGGAACCAGGAAGTGGGAGCGTTTGATGCTGGGGCTGCATGTGTGTGCGCCCTATCAGTCTAGACATGGTGTGCTAACCTCCCATGTGGTCCCGACCTAAGTGTGCAAGATGACTTCATCCGGACAGACGGCGGGTGTTTGCCGACAGAACCAGGAGCCGTGTGGGATCCCCGGGAGCAGGGGCGGCGGGCCGGGCTTTGAGAGGCTCCAGCTGGAATACGCCGAGGGCCAGGCTAGTCCTGGGGAGAGATAGGCAGAGTGGAGGAATGGAGGAAACATAGCAGACAGTTTCCCTGAGCCAGTGAGTGAATGAGTGAATGAATGAATGAATGAATTAACGTTTGTTTGTTCGTTCGAACAATCAAATGTATGAATGAAGGAAATGGCAAATGAGGAGCTAGGTCTAAGGCTGAAGCTGGTTGTTCCCTACTAAACGACGGCCCTGGGCCTCACAGCGGAGCCTGTGTCTGATTGTACCTGGAGGGCCACGCCCTCCTTCCAAACCCCCGGGGAAGGGGAACGTATCGGGTGGCGCAGCGTGATAAAACTTAAGTAGTGATTTGTGCAACCGGCCACTGACCTTGTTGCAGCCTGTTACATAGCTGACCTCCGACCCCTCCCGTAGCCTCTCGTGTTCTTTCTCCAGGCCCACTAAAGAACATCGAGGTGCCCTTCCCTCCACTCCCCGTGCCTCACTAAAGGGGTCTCGAACCCCCTCCATTAACCTGGCTCCCCTTACCCCAGACCTTCACCCTAACTTCCCTCTTCCTCCTCAGCCTGAGAATAGAGAAAAAACAGTGGCCCTCCTCTCTACCCCCAGTACCTCCCCATGGTCTCCAGTAGACGGTGGCCATGACTCGGGCCCTAGCAGTCCTCATCCCACCACCTACCTCTCCCCCTGCCCCTCTCCCTTCTATACAAGTTGGGGTTCTTGTTTTCTTGAAAAACACAACACTGGGGTGGTGGGTGGCTGGGAGAGGACTTGGGGCCGCCTTGCAGGCATCTGGCAATAAATAACCCACCCTCTGGAATGACAGACTAGGGATTCGTTTGTGGAGCCACGGGCATTTACTTTTTCTTTTTTTTTTTTTTTTGACGAGGAGTGGAGCGAGAAAGAGAAGTGGGGGAAAGGAGAGAGGGACGGCGCAAAAAGTCAAAATGGCCTCCCCAGCTGTGTACACAGAGCCGGGTGGAGGGGAGTACAAACAGTCTCGTCTCCGTGTTAGAGGAGAGCGGAGACCGCCGCACCCCAGCAGCCACCTATTGGAAAACACACCTCCTCCCCTCTACCCCATTGTGTGTGTGTTAGTGTGTGTGTTAGTGTGTGTGTGTGTGTGTGTGTCTAGAGCCTGTCATCTCCACACTGAGCGCAGTAAAGAAATCCCTCGCTCACATCCCCCTGCTGGAGTCCGGAGCCGACTGTAAAACTGTCCCTCCCTCACTCCCTCCATCCCTCCAGTGCCTTCTTAATCATTCACTCACTCACCTCTACCCCCACTCTGTGGGAGAGAAAGGGAGAGAGAAAGAGAGAGAGTGAGTTAGAGAGAGTGAGAGAGAGAGAGATAAATGCGCCGGGTCACCCGTATCAACAACCCCGGGGCTTCCTAAGGATGTCATGAATCAGCCCAGTGTGAGTGGACAGGACAGGAAGGCTGGGTCATGAGGCAGGGGCAGGGAGAGCTTCAGCCGCCTCTGCCTCTCACACGGCCTGTGGTGCCCTGTGGAGCCCTGTGGAGCCCTGTGCTGCCCTGTGGTCAGAGGCAGCTGGCTTGTGGCTTTCACAAGGAAAGGTGAGGCCGCTCGCTCCCTTTCTGACCTGGCAGCTTGACTCACATAGAGAAGTGGCCACAGTCGTTTGGGATTCTGCAGGCGAATAGCCGTGTAATCGTATGTGGGTGGGACACGCATCGGTGTCATACTGAAAGTGGGCGAGCGTGTGTGCGTGTGTGTGCAGAGGTCTCGGCGTGTCTCAGACAGGGGCTGGCCGGGCAGGAATGGGAGAGTGACCTCTCTCTCTCTCTCTTTAATCAGCCCGGCTTCCCACCACCAGTCATCTGCAGCTTCCAACACCCCAGCCTGTCATTACCCAACAGCTGTGTGCTTGTGCGGATGTGCCTGTGTGTGCGTGTGTGTGTGCGTGTGTGTGTGTGTGTGTGTGTGTGTGTGTCCTGTACAGTATGAGTGTGAGTGATAGCCAAACATGTCACGGACGTTCTTATCCTTCGTATGCTTAGTTTGGGTTTGAACCAGGCTCTTGTTTGGAGCCTGGCAGGCCAGTGTGTCTTCTTGGGCCTACACAGCCTTGTGGCAGCCTGTAGCACCCGTCAGCCTACGTCCCACCATTACCAGCCCCAAGCAAAACAACGAATACAAGGGGACTTCTGACTGCTGGGCCAGTGACGTCAGGGTAATGTTTAGGACCTGGGGAAGGTGCTGTTTTTGTCCCGTTGAGCTTGGACAGGACACGGCCTGGCACACGCTGGACACTGACCCCCTGGGGAAAAGAGAGGAGAGCCCAGAGAGAGAGATATGGCTCAGCGGTCTGCTTCAGCAATAATACACAAATGATGCACGACGAACATGCCCAGTAAAACAGAACAGACTTTAGTGAGTATCTCAGAGGGTTTTATTACATCTTTTAACGTTTGTATTCAGTTTTTTTTAAATGTATTTGCAAGGGGCATCAGGGCCCAACCGTATCCCAGGCAGACGTGTCTATAAAATGGGTAATATCAACCATTAAAAGTAAGAGGGATCATTTGGTGTGCTGTTTTAGCCTCAGCGCTATGTCCAGGAATCTGTCTCAATGAGCTCTCTCGGTCTTATAATGAGGGCTTTGTGACTCAGCACTGCTCCGGAGTAATGTCTTATTGCGTCCTGTTCATGGCGTCATGCCGTCCTGTTTCATGTGTAATGTTGGAAGGTGACCAGAGCACATGTTGCTTTCCTATCCTTTCATTTGCTGCATTAAAGTTTGATGGTCCTTCCATTAACAAAAATGGTAGTAAATGGTCTGGAGGAGCTGCAGCTAGAAATAGACTCTGCCTTCAGATGAAATCAATATTATAGAGGTCTTGAGGGATTCGAGTGAGGGCTGTCTTTTGATCGTGCCCGACGGAAAATCAGTTGACTTTTCCTCACCGTTTTACTGTGATGTTCTACAGTTATAGGAATTTGCCTTCAGCTTGCATTGGCGTGTTTGGACCATTGGAAACATTGAACCTCTTCTAGCAGAGGACAAGTATGTTTGTTAGTGGACGCTGTGGACCAATACATACTGTATATATATACTGTGTGTATGCTAGACTTTTCAAAATGTCTGATTATTATACTGATGTGTTGCTACTGTGGTGGGACCCCTTGCTTTCCTAGACTATGCGCCGTGTGAGACACTGAGACAGGCGCACAGTCACACCTCTGCCAGTGGGCTTTTTGCTTGTTCTTTGTACTTTATATTGTATATTCTGTATAATGGCCTCAGTGGTTTTCTGCTCCACATAGCTCTACACTAAGCCCTCTATTTTCTTAGCAAAAAGAGCTGAACTGGAGCCAAACACCATTTCCTATCACTGGAGATTGCAATCCTACACCAACAGCTTATCGTCCTAAAGGCCACTCACTTTCTCATGGCCTCATGGGTGGTGTGTTAGCAGTGTGTGTGTTTGTTTACGTCTGTGTGTGTTTATGTTGTTATCTGTGTGTGTGGCTGTGTGTGTGTGTGTGTGTGTGTGTGTATTTAGTCACAGTTGGGTGACAGAGTACTAGTGAATGTTACACACAAACTCCTCCAGGACAGATTAAGCCGGAGCTAGGCAGAGATTTAGGAACTGTTGATGAGGGTGTTGATAGCAGGAACCGAGACGGCTACGGTTGGATGAGACGGGGATAACACACGTTAGCGAACCAACACCACTACTACCAGCACACGCGCACACACACACACACACACACACACACACACACAGGCTGGGCGCCAACACACGCCCTCACAGAGAGACGGAATACAGCAGGATAAGTAGGAAGCCTCCCTCCCTTCCTTCTTCTTGACAGGTGAGATAAAAGCACTGGCGAGGTGAGGACGCCTTTGCCTCTGCTTCGACTGGGAGTAAACCTCACCGCTCTACGAGGCGGACACACACACACACACACACACACACACGCCCTCACACACACACACACTGAGGAAATCCTGAATGGCCAACAATTCATCCGTGTATTTATACGTCTGGGCTGACCTCTGCTCACGGGAGTGTGTGAATTGACCGCTGGTGGCTGCCGTCCCATAACCCGCCTCCCCCCCCGCCGCGCCTCACGTTAAACCACTTTGGCTTATCTGCCCCGGCCTCCTCCTGAAGACTGGACTGTGTATATCTCCAGCTTCATGGACAGCCCGCGGGCCTCTCTCGCCCCGGCTCTCTCCCTCTCCTTTCAATCTCTCTCTTTTTTTATTTTTACGCCTCGCTCGCTTGTTGTTTTTTCTCTCTCTCTCTCTCTCTCCCCGCTCTCGCCGCCTCGCTCTGGGATGGAGGCCCGTGACGCTCCCTCCTTCCCCTCTGATCTTACCACTTGACACAGCCAGTGTGAATGTGTGCCCAGAAAGGCTCTGTGTGGGAGACGGCTTAGGAGTTTGGCCTTCCTTCACCTCCGCCGTTATTCCGTCTCATCAAAGACTTTTATGAGGACAGGAAGGAAGCCGGCTTCGAGGGAAGATCACATTTGGCAACACTGCCAGACCTCGGTAATACATTGCTTGATGTGATTGGGTAGGTCAAAATAACAACATCTAACATGATTGGCTGGCTAAGCTTAGAGGCCTGATCTTGGGGAAGGGTAATGGGTTGTATGACTGACCGCATTAACCCAAACTCTAGGCTGGGGGACGGTTGGGCAACGCATTCTGAAAACCCTGTAACCCTATTCGAATGCAGGGCTCTTCATGAGGAGGTCTGTGCAGACTGTTCCTCGGGGCCCAGCCAAAGAGTTTCATTCATTGGGATGTGTTTTGGGTATTCAGGAGGAAATGGAGGAAACGGGATCTATCTGGCCATGAGACAGACAGAGGTGACTAATATCGCTAAAATGCTGAGTGAGAGAGGGGGGCGGGGGTGTGTGGAGAAATGGAAAGTCCAACGAGGGCTTTTGATCTATTCAGCAAATTGGAAAGTGAAATTGCACCTAATTGTTTCCGAATGTTGTCGACACGACCCACCCGGGAGGGAAGATTGTTCTCCGCTCCCGACCTGTCTGGCCCCAACACGCGCATGTTCACTGGAGGTAGTCCGCACACACACACACACACACACACACACACACACACACACTGACACATGCTGGGAGACGGTGAGCCTTGCGGTTGTCTGTGCGAGGTAGACCTCTGGCTCTCTGTTTGTTTTTCAGCTCTTTAAAAGAGCGCTGGGATCCCGGCTCCAGTCTTTGGCTTGGCCCGGGTCTGCGGCCCGCTGGGGCGCCCGCACTGTTTTCCTTTGGGTAGACACACATAGACACAAAGGCCAACTCACACCAACCATTCAGTCACACACATAGACACAAAGGCCAACTCACACACCGACTCAGTCACACGTATAGACACAAAGGTAAACTCACACACCGACTCAGTCACACACATAGACACAAAGGCCAAGTCACACCAACCATTCAGTCACACGCATAGACACAAAGGCCAACTCACACAGCCACACGCACACACTGATTCAGTCACACACACACATAGACACTATCAAACACAGAGTCTTGTAGACATGCCTGCAGATGTCTAGATGGTCAGGCAATGAGAGAACATGGTTCCTGGAGAGAGATCTCTCTCTCTACATCAACTGGGACGACACTGGGACTGTGTCAATGTTTATCATTCCTCTTTTTTTATTCATCTCTCTACAACACTCCTATTTCCAATCCTCACAATAACATAGTAGTTAACCATGACTCATTACATAAACTGTCCCTGTGAATAGACCTGCAGAGGTACGACCTGGGATCAGTGTAGTACGACCGAATGCAGAGGGAGTTTATTTTCCCCATTGGCACTGGCACTAAAACGGTCACGTTCTGACAGATGAGGGACTGAGGACGTGTGTGTGTGTGTGTGTGTGTGTGTGTGTGTGTGTGTGTGTGTGTGTGTGTGTGTGTGTGTGTGTGTATATATCCCGGTCCAGGATACGGACGGTCACATTTGGACTGCCCGTTCCCTCTGCCGTCCCCAACAGGCCGGACTAATCAAAGGCAGATGTGCGAGGCTGGGAGCGGAGCAGTGGGTCAGGGCCGCTCTGTGGGGGACTCGCATTCCTGGCCTCCAATTGTCCAGGAAAGATTATCAAGTCACGTGTGTGTGTGTGTGTGTGTGTGTGTGTATACAGGAGAGGGGACAGCAGGGGCAACAGAGGCATACTGTAGAGGCAGACGGAGACAGGCAAAAGGCAAAGCCCTGACATTTGGGATGTGTGATGGAGTTGACCTACTTTCCCTTTTCGGTCTCACCCTCTCACACGAGGTAGTAATAAGAGCAGCGAAGGAGTGCCACAACAAGGGCGCCGTGACAGCCTATCTCTCTGGTGATCTCGACAGAAGGTAACTACAATTCCCAGCGCCCCTGCTTCCCCCAGCCGTAACCCACCAGCGACTTCGATTTCAACTTCTCCCTGGGACGATGGACCTCGCGCGGAGACGGCATGCGCGTCGGCGCCACCGGGGTTAACAGGGGGCTCCGACCGCAGGGGAAGCCATCGTTAGGCCCTCCGTTGAGTTTCATTACGTGCAATGGGACCGGAGGGGCGCCATGTTGGCCCAGTAGTTCCCAGCGTGAGGTCGTTGTGTTTGGTTGGTGAAGTGCGGGTAACGAAATTAGGCAGTGGTTTTTTTTCGGGGGGGGGGTGCACACAGGACATAGCAAGGGGGCAAGGTGGGCTAGGAACATTGGGGACAGTGTGTGCTCGCACCCTTGTTTTCACACACGCCGTCCCCCCGTCCGTCCAATCAGGGCGAACGACACGTGGGGCAGGCAGCGCTTGAGTTTGTTTTCAAAGCCCCAATGTGTCATGCATCCGGGGATTCTTTGATACGTAAAGTGAAAACTTACATGGGACCGGTGACATTCATTTAATTCAGCGCCTATTTCCGACCTGCCCCTTTTAAACCAATTGCTTCTCGAATGTCACGGGAAAGGTTTGCTGGGAACCGGCGATTCCCTCCTCCGGTCTCCCTGATCTGGTTATCCTGTTATATCTGTGGGAATAGGAGGGAGCGCTGTTCCCTGCCAGGCCAGGGCATCAGAGGGAATGTGCTGCTGCATGCGTCAGTCCGGCGGGATTAACGGACACCGTTCCTTTCATGACGACACGGTCCCACTGTCTCTCTGTTGACAATAGTGCTCTTTTACCATGTTTGATTAAATAGCAGTGACATTCATTTGAAGGGTATGCTGTATTCACAATCGTTGACCGCAAACCGCTCCGCAGATAGAGGTTGGTTTGTGAGTGCGCCGTGCTCGTGTTTAAACAGATGTTCTCTTCACTTTCATTAGGAAGCGTGGTATGTCTGAAACGCTCTCACTTTGCCTTCAGAACGACCCAAAGGTCCACATTCCCTCCCTGGCACTCTTGCTTCATGTTTCTCCCCCTCCCCCCAAAGCCTGTCTTGAAATCTTTAATATTTGGAAGGTGCTTGAGAGTTGTGTATTTAACTATGAACACAATGAGTTTTGACCGCCTGCCCTCCTCCCCAGACTACCGGACGGGGCCGTGCTTCACCCAGGTCAACAACCAGATGTGCCAGGGCCAGCTGAGCGGCATCGTCTGCACCAAGACCCTGTGCTGTGCCACCATCGGCCGGGCCTGGGGCCACCCCTGTGAGATGTGCCCCGCCCAGCCGCACCCGTGCCGACGAGGCTTCATCCCCAACATCCGCAGCGGCGCCTGCCAGGGTGAGGAACACACACACACACACACACACACACACACACACACATGCACACACACACACACATCTGGGGGGACGTCTTTCCGGTTGGTCATGGGAGACTTTTTCACACGCACACTCGAGTCCACTGCTGAGGAAAGACACTTAGTCGCGCCGCGGTCGCCACAACAAACAGAGGGTAACTATGACAGCCTCGGTCCACATCTGTGTCAACATCCTGGCTGGTGTCGACCGTGTTGTCTCTGTCCCCGCTCCTCCTCAGACAGGACCTCCGTAGCCCCTCCACTGTCCCCCACTCTAGAGAAACCCATCAAGACAGAAAAGGAACCAGAGAGAGAGAGACGCCAAGACAAAAAGGACCGAGGTAGAGAGCATGTGAACGGAGTTTCAACCTTCCTCCCCTTGTGTCCGTCTGGGTAAATAAAGCCTCCTCAATCCCTGCTCTGCCTCTGTCTCCCTGCCGGCTGGCCGGCCCAGACGAAGCAGCCCCGAAGCAGCCCTGAGCCTGTATCAATATGTGTGACACACATACACACACACACATACACGTGGGGCTTGTGTGCTGGGCTGGGTCAACACAGCCCGTCTGTCTCCTGCCAGCGACGCTTCAATCTCCCCTGGGGAGGTTTGAAACGGAGATGTCTGGCCAGCGGTGCACGTCTGGACGTAGATGGGGATACACCTGGGACCGTTTTGAATTCATTAGGAGGCCATTGGTGAGATGGATGTTGGAGTTGTCACATCAGCTCGGAGCCCTTCCCTAAAACACAAGCGCGTACGCCGTCTGGGCTGGGGACTCGAGCCGCACGCCGGGCTGTTTTGTGGCGGCGCTACAAAGCAGTGCAAGATGTGGCGTGGGTCCCTGTGTTGTGTCCACGCCAGTGACTTCTTCCCTATGGAGCAGCCTGTGTTTTCACCAGACATGTCTATGTGATCAGTGGCGTCTTCCACACCGGCCATCACTCTGTCTCTCTGCACTCTCCCTCTCCTATTGTCTCACTGTGTCTCTCACACACGCACACACACACACACACACACACACACACACAACGAAGAAGACACCTAATCGCCCGAGAGCCCAGAGCGGTGTCCTGTTGGCTCCAGTACAAAGCACACCATGACCATGAATCCAAATGGAAGGACTGCATTCCAGGCTGAATCAGGATCTTGGCCCCTCGCTCGCTGGCTTTCTCAGACCCTGGCGTTCAGACTGCCTTAACACTGAGGCATATTTTCAGGCTTTGTTAAAAGAGGACTGGAGAGTGAAGGTTTTCACATGATTAGAAACAGGCTGTGTGCGTGAGCATTAGTGTGTGTGTCTAAGAGAAAAGAGAGAGCAGGGACCGCTCTTGTTTGTGCTTTGGAGTTCTTTGCCAATGTGTCCGTGTGTGCGTGTGTGCGCGAGTGTGAGTGTGTGCGCGTCCGTGGTCATTTCCATTCGAGATCCAGACAAAGGACACACACAGCCGTCTGAGCATACACCCACACCAGTTAACCTGTCGAGTTGTGAGATGGACCGCGGGGCTAGCCGGACGTCAGCCTGTCACTGCTCTAACACTGTAAAGTCAGCGTGTCCACAGTGTGTGCAGAGTGTCAATGTGTCCAGAGGAGGAGTAGGGAAAGGGAGGCGTTGAGCCCCCAGGACGCCGGGGATCCCCAAACAGACACGGCCCCCGAGGCGAGGCCTGAACCCAACCACCGGCACAAACACAGTGACTCATTGAATGCTGGGAAATATGCAGAGTGACGGCATTTCCCGCTCAAACAAGACGTGTAGCTGGTGTGTCTGGTAAAGGGTTTAAAGAAACAGTCCCTGCCCGCGCCAAGCTGTCCCCTGTACTTCCCCCCACACCCTTTACAGCACAGTTCAATAAGAGACTGAAAGGAGCTAGCCTCAGCCCATATGTCGTCCTGTGATTGATTGCTCTGCTGCAAGAATAATGTCTACACTCTGCCGACGTTAGCTGTTACGGTTGAGGTATATTGTAAACCATTTAGACCCAATCCAAAAATCTAATTTCGCTTGAAGGCCTTTATTAATACCATATGATTTGAAAGAGGGAAATATAAGGCTTATGTAGACGTTCAGAGTGCTCAGGGCAGAGTATGGCTGTAGATTTAGTATTTACGCCTCCGAGTTATAGTGCATCTCTTTAAACAGGCCAGGATTCATGCCATGCTTTTAGTTGTTTTCTGCTAATAACTTTTCTTCCATCCATCCATCTCTCTCTCTCCCTCTCTCTCTCTCTCTCTCTACATCTCTCGCTCTCTCTCTCTCTCTCTCTCTCTCTCTCTATCTCTCTCTCTCTCTCTCCCTATCTCCCTCTTCCTCCCTCCCTATCTCCCTCTCTCTCCCTCCCCGTCTCTCTAGATGTGGACGAGTGCCAGGCCATTCCCAACCTGTGCTCTGGAGGGAACTGCATCAACACGGTGGGCTCCTACGAGTGCAAATGCCCCGCCGGCCACCGCCAGAGCGAAACCAGCCACAAATGTGAAGGTGAGTCCCACACACACCCTAGAGAGAGTGCACATCGGTGTACCTATTGCAACGAATACGCCGTGGTCCGCACGGGAGGTGCGTGTCTAACGGTTAAACTAAAACATGTGCTGTGCAATGGCAGCCAGTACCGTTGGACTACTCGGCGGTCCCCTAGACTTAAGCACATTACACTCTTTATTGAGATTAGTAACATCTTATTGAAATTTGATTCAATTCAGGGTCAGGATTTGTTGCCGGCGTCGCTAGTTAGTTCCTTCTGGCTCACTTCAAACGAGACGGGAGACCTTTCAGCGTCTTAGAAATGCCTTGCTTCGCTCACACACACTAGATCACATAACAAACTGTTGATTGGGTGGAATTCAAACAATGTGAAGAGAAAACAGGCCGTGACTGAGCCAGGCAGGAGTTGTAGGATGGTGGTCTGTTTCTGGTGGTGGGGACGGGGGGGGGGGG
>JAVQIZ010102276.1:0-19509 GCA_036023535.2 Galaxias brevipinnis | reverse complement strand
TAGCACCATGCTGTGGTGTGGGATTGGTATTTGTTGGTTGAGAATGGGCCAGACTGAAGGCGTTCATTTCAATGCAAGCAGGAAGTGGACATTCAATGGCAGAAGGGTGGAACAGTTCCTTAGTGTCGCCACAGAGAATGTGTCTGGCTGCTTCGCCTCTCTTCCATCATTCTATCTGTCTGTTGTCTGTTTGTCGCCATATATATCTGCTATCATCATTTTAATTTATGATACACTCCTTTTTTACCTGTTTATGTTTTGTCTCCATTCCGTTATTTCAGCGTTGTTATGGAAATATATTTTGATCTCTGGCTTTATGTTGTTACCTAGTTCATAGGATAAAACATGAAACATGCTAAAGCTGAGGCTATTTGGGATAACAACCCAAGTTGGCTCTTCATCACCTATTTGGTGTTTACTGAGAAGACTTTAGCTCACTGCTAAGATGTTAACAACCATTACAACTATCTAGCAACTTAATCTGCTCTGCAGTTCTTATTAAATATGGGACACCATTTCTGTCGTACACATTCCATAGCAGTAATGGCCGATCTATAATGTTCCCTGGAGTCTTGGACACACCTCTCTTGATACAGCCCTGGGTCTTCTGGCCTGAGTCTTATCAGCAGCCTCCTCCACTGACCACAAATTACAGAGCAATGCAGCGTGTTACATAATCACTTTAAAGGAGGAAATGTTTTGGTGGGGGAACAAGGGGGGTTGGAGGCGGCGGGATGGGAGGAGGGTAGCCAAAAAGCTCTCTCGCTCCTTCCCTCGCCTCTCTATCTTTCTCTTGTTACTCTTTCTCTCTAAGACTCCTTTTCTCTCTCTGACTCACTTTCTCTCTCCTTTTTTCACCCTCCGTGCACAGTACACCAGTTACTCTGTACAAAGGGTAGTCTGAAAGGATGTTCAGAAATTGAATGCACACTAGGCATTTTAAAACGTTTTATTTGTGTAAGTGGTCAAACATGGCTGCCATTTATGTAACAAAAACACCAACAGGACGTGCTAGGACATTGCGTTTGTGTATTTTTCTACATGTTAGTGCAAGCACATGCATGTGTTCTTGTAGTTCGTGCCATGTTGTGAGTATAATGGGGGAGCATATTTTATATTGTTTTGTAATGCAGAACATGTTTCTTATAGAAAAAAAAATGCATCATGTGGAGAAGTGTGGATGCTGTGGTATAAAAGAGGACAGAAAGGAAGGAAGAAGAGGAAAATAGTTGTTTGGTAATTTTTACGTCCCTGTGTCTATCTTGGGTAATTGTGTTCATCCAAACACAGCTTAACACTGGCCTCTCCATATGGCTCTCATTTCTCAGGGTCCCATGGTGGAATGTGTTTCAGAATCAGGTCAAAGTGAAAACTAATATCCAAAACATCGCTCTTTCTTTCACTTTTTTTCACTTTCTTACTTTGGTTCTCTCTCTCTCTCTCTCACACACACACACACACACACACACACAGCTTCCCTGAGCTCAGCACAATGGTTCTTGCTGGTTTATGTCGCTATGCCATAACCATGTTTGAGTGTGCGCCTCGACCTACTGCAAGGAATATTGTATTTGTGTGATTCCTCCTCGTAACCGTTATGACAAGGGTGCAAATGTGGCAGTGGGTATTTTATTCTTGCACCCACAAAAGACAAAGAATATACAGGCAAGACACAAACAAAACGGTGAGTTTAACAGCAATAGTAGGAAGGGAAGAAAGACCGACAGTTGCACCTACAAATTTAGAATACCGATTTCCAAATAGCTAGAATTTTTTGCTTCCTGGCCTGTGGAATGTTGGGAACATCTGTCGCCATGACAGCTGGGGTCAGGGCTGGAAGAACCACCAGGCCTGTCCACAGCCTACTCCACCCAATGCCTTAAACAGACACACACACACACACACACACACACACACAAATGTGTGCACAAAGAAGTGAAAGGGAAAGACTGAGAAGAAGAAGAGGACTATGAAAAGTGTTGGAATTACAGAGGAAGACCCAGAGAAAGCAGGCATGTAGGGAGCGAGAGAAGGAGGAGAAGGTTTTGACTGAAACAGGCGATGCTGTAGTATTACCAGGGAACCTGGTTAGCCAGCACACTCCTTTAGCTACACTGGAATTTAATGCACAAATGCAGGCCTCATACTATTAGTGACCATAAACAGACATCGAGTGTTTATGCTCTGTTTCCTGTGTGAGTGTGTGAGAGAGAGAGAGAGAGCGAGAGGGATGTTTGGCTTTGTGTGTGCATTTATAAATGTATGTTTTTAACCTGTTAGGCGGTAAGAATACGCCTGTGCTGTATACTTTAGTCTTGGTTTGTGCGAATGCACTTTCCTGGGCACACAAAAATTTGATGTGTACAATGAACCTGCCTTTTCCTGTCTGTAAGGGTTGACTGTGCTCAGGATTGTTATAAAGCCCTATTCTGAACCATATTTGTGTTTTATCATTCCTGAAAAAAAGAGTCCTGCCATTCTTAGTGTTTGCAATAAGGGGCATTGAGGGGACAAATGGTTTTTTGTCAGTATACTGTTAGGATTTCAAACCAGTTCTCCTCCAATCCTATGCAAACTGAGCTATAAGGCAGGGCTTCAGACCAACATTTTACACTGGTGGCAGTGCTGCCACTACATTTTTCAGTTAGTGGCAGTAGCACAAAAACTGGTGGCAGCTTTTGTTTTTTAGGTATATAAAATCACGTTGCTGTTTTTTTACGGTGATACTATACTGTGCAAGAGACAGGTAAAGAAAGCTGCCAGTGAGTAGTTCAAAGGAGGATAATAAATAATCAAAACAACTTTTTGACTTCTGGATTTGAATAATAATAATAAAAACAAGTGGCAGCACTGCCACCAATAATTTGTTTATGTGGCAGCGGACAGATTTTTGGTGGCATTCTGGAGCTCTGCTTTAAAGGTATACAACTCAAAAACTGTTTCTTCATCTGAAACATTTTCAAATGATGGTTGCTATTCCACTGGGAACCATCTGGGGGCATAGTGATATAACTCTGTGAACGACTACTGTCAGAGTGCTAGCCTAAGGTTTGGGTTAGGATGTCTACGCAGTGAGGTCATGTGCCATGCAGGGGGATTTCATCATAGGTGTGGGTACCCTATTTAGAGAGCCCTTAGAAGTTTATTGTTGTGTTTATGTTGTCCTACTTAACATTTTGTTTGCACTTTTTGTGTGCTCTGTATGAAAAGGACTGCATAATCAATCTGAGTCCTTTTTAATGTGGCAAGTAATCACCATATCATAGGAGTTATGTTCTTCTGAGTTTGTTTTGTTCTAAACTATATTTAATACATTTGCATAGTAGTATTGATTGTTTTATTGTATTTCTACAATTGGCTTAAACTGCCTCTTTTTGTGCAAACGTTTGGCCTAAACGTTTAGCAAAAAACTAAATTCTTGATAATAGTCTCTGTATTAGCTGTAATAGGTGTATTCCCCAGCTTTTGAATGATTCCAATCTAACAAATTCTTATTGTGATTTGAGGAAGTATGCCTGTATTGAACCTTGTTCAAGGTGACCCTCAACTGTGAAAAATACAATACCATAGAAAAACACTGCAAAGAAAGAGCATAAAAACTTGTTGATGGCGTGTTTTGGAAATTGTCCATTATTAGGATGTGCCAAGTATACCAGAGGGCACATCGTGTGTATAAAATATAGACATATAATGAATGTATATGTGTGTGTATGGTCCCCTTTCTGTCTATTGTGTTATTCTGTGTTGTTGTGATAGGCACAGGAAGTGACTGGTACATGACCCCGCATTGCAGAGGATGCAGGTGCCAAAAGCACAGATGCCTACATTGCCTAGTGGGCTGTCATTTCTCATCCTCCCGGTTTGTGTGTGTTTTAATAGGAAATGGCTGTGCGTGCTCTGAAGCAGACTGGCAGTAGAAATATTGAGGCTGCTCTGGAGTATATCAGCAAGATGGGCTACCTGGATCCCCGCAATGAGCTCATCGTCAGAGTCATCAAACAGACCTCACCAGGTAACACAAACTGATTCATGTTGCTTTGTGTACTGAGCATTTATTTATCATTCATTTGTTTTCTCATTATTTTGATAGATTACTGATCGACATGATACAGTTACAGAGGATGAGCACTTTAACGGTTTTAGGAAAAGTGCAAAAATAAATTATAAAAATAAACAATTTAATAATAAACTTATTTGTTTTATATGAATGATTCATGTTATGTTTTTGTTCGTTGTTGTCTTGTTCACAGGGAAAGGTGGCATGCCAAGCCAACTTGACCACCGTCCTCCGTTAGAAGCGACCAACGAGGGCGCAATGCCCCCCTACCACCAGATGGGAGCTTCTCTCTACGAGGGTGCAACCTACGGTCCAGAAGGAGAGATCCCCAGGCCATATATGGGCACGCCACCTGTCATGAATTACATGATGCCCCCCACAGGCGCTGCACAGGGCCCCGCCATGGGAAACCCCATGGGACGCCCCCCGAGCATGGGCGCCTACCCTCCTGCCATGGCCGGCCAAAGCAACCCGGGGAACCCCATGTACCCCCCTGGGGCTCAACAGAAGCCTTACCCAGGTGGAATGGAACAACACGGGGCTATGTTGAGCTACAGTGTACCTGGCCAGCCCCTGCAGCTCCAGCCCCAGACACCAGGGGGGCCTGTCCCCGGCCCTCACTATGATTACAGGCCACGCATGATGGAACCAGCTGGCTACGGCGTCAAGAGGAGTGCTTCCTTTCAGAACAAGATGGCCCTACCCATGGCACCTGACAACTATGTCAACATGCAGGGCAAAGGGGCGATGGGTCAGAGCGGAGGAGGAGGATACCCCCCGAATATCTACCTGCCGCCCCACTCCCACCCACGCCAGGCCAGCCCAACTTCCCACCAGGTCCACATGATGTCCCGTTCCCCAGGAGGGGTAGCCCCCATGGGGCCTGACTTCTCTGACCTCCCCCAGGGCCTTATGACCCCCTCCAGAGCAAGCCTCAACCTGGACCTCTATGAGCACCTCTGGGCAGCTGGTCCCCCAGGGTCGGACGCGACTCCCCCAGCCAGACAACCCCAGCCACAGGGCCCCTTCAGGGGGGAGGTCCGTGTGCCCAGCAGGACCAACTCCTTTAACAACCGCTCTGCACCGAACAACGCTCGTGCCAACATGCCCCCTCTTGCCCCCTCTGCTGCTGTCAGTAAACAAGACCCCTCCTTGGGTCTACCCAACACCATTACTGCGGTGACGTCTCCGCCCATCCAGCCGCCAGTGAAGAGCATCCGGGTGATGAGACCTGAACCCAAGACTGCTGTTGGTCCGTGTCATCCTGGCTGGCTGGCCGCCCAGGGCCAGGACACAGTCCAAGAGCCCCATCCATACATCCCCGAGGAGGCCTACGTCCTGGAGCCTACCCAGGAACCCCGCTGCCCGCCACCACCTTACCCAAAAACCTTACTCATGTCTGGGGCCGCTGGCGAGCCTGGATCCCTGGAGGGTGCTGGAGCAATGTGTGGAGCCACGGCCCTAAGTGGCGCTGCCAGGTCATCACAAGGCAGCAGCGGCAGTGGAAAGAGCGAGGAGAGCCAAGTGAAGGAGAAGACCAAGCCGGGGAAGGGAGAGAAGACGGTAAAGGACAAGAAGCAGATACAGACTTCCCCAGTGCCTGTAAGGAAGAACGGGCGTGACGAGGAGAAGAGAGAGTCGCGCATTAAGAGCTACTCTCCGTTTGCCTTTAAGTTCTACATGGAGCAGCATGTTGAAAATGTGATGAAGACCCACCAGCAGAAACTTAACCGCAGGCTGCAGCTGGAACAGGAGATGTCAAAGGTGAGACCAAGACGTTGGTAATCCTGTGGGGCTGGAGACCAAGAGACTGTGGCATATTTGTGGAATTTTCCCCGAGGACAGCTTTTGTTTTTCACTAAAGATTGTTTTCTAGATTTCTGTAGTCAGGGAGTTCATAGCTGTTTGTTTACAGAGGCTTGTACAGCGTAATGACTTCAACCTCTTGTGCTTTTGTACCTATTTATATTGATTAACAGACTATGCATGGTTTAGACAGATTTCTGGTTATGCAGGTGATGTGCCTTGTTTGTGCTTGTTTTTTTTTTGTCAATGCTTGACTGGCAATATGTGCTACCTTTTGCACTATGTATTAAGGCTGTCTTTGAATTCCTTTACTTCCCCTTTCCCCCTCCCAGGCTGGCCTATCAGAGGCTGAACAGGAGCAGATGAGAAAGATGCTCAACCAAAAAGAGTCCAACTACAACCGCCTGCGCCGTGCCAAGATGGACAAGTCCATGTTCGTCAAAATCAAGACGCTGGGCATCGGTGCCTTTGGGGAGGTGTGTCTGACGCGCAAGGTAGACACGGGTGCCCTGTATGCCATGAAAACCCTCCGCAAGAAAGATGTGCTAAACCGCAACCAAGTTGCCCACGTGAAGGCGGAGCGGGACATCCTGGCGGAGGCGGACAACGAGTGGGTGGTGCGTCTCTACTACTCGTTTCAGGACCGCGACAGCCTCTATTTCGTCATGGACTACATCCCTGGAGGAGACATGATGAGCCTGCTAATCCGCATGGGTATCTTCCCTGAGCCGCTGGCCAGGTTCTACGTGGCTGAGCTGACACTAGCTATCGAGAGCGTCCACAAGATGGGCTTCATACACCGCGACATCAAACCTGATAATATCCTCATCGACCTCGACGGCCACATCAAGTTGACAGACTTTGGCCTATGCACAGGCTTCCGCTGGACGCACAACTCCAAGTACTACCAGAAAGGTGAGAGGTTGCGTGGGCGTAGGGCATCTTAAAGAAGCCCAAGCACACACGCAGACAACAGACTTTAAGAATCGCAGTGGGCGAGACACATTTCTCTAAATACAATTTTTACATTATGAATTACAGGTCACACACCATGTATGAACTACTGCCTTGTGCCATGACCTGTTTTTGTCTCCGTCAGGCTAATATCATGGCAACAAAGTATTCATTTTTTGTTTATATATTATATAATATAGCAACACGGTGGCTCAGTGGTAAGCACTGGTGCCTCACAGCAAGAAGGTCCTGGGTTCAAACCCCACCTGACCCAATGGCCTTTCTGTGTGGAGTTGGCATGTTCTCCCCATGTTTATGTGGGTTCCCTCCGGGTACTCCGGTTTCCTCTCACCATCAAAAAACATGCTCCATTCTCCTACCAGTGCCCTGACCAAGCAGTCGGTCTATGTGTCCTATGTGTGTGAGCAAGTCCGTTGTTATATGTTGGTTGAGCAAGTCTGGCGCAAATTGGCTGCCATGGTATCACTCAGACCGAGTGTTGTGTTTGATAGCTGTCGGTCCATTCGTTGTTCGTTATGTGTAATTAATTGGCGACCAATTTGTGTAAAGCGCTTTGAGTCTTGAGAATAAAATGAATTGTTATTATTATTATATTAATTCATTCTATTCATGATTAAGCACTATTGTATCTACTTGTTCAGGGAGTCATGTTAGACAGGATAGCATGGAGCCCAGTGACTTCTGGGACGACGTGTCCAACTGTCGCTGTGGTGACCGTTTGATGACCCTGGAGCAGCGTGCCACGCGACAGCACCAACGTTGCCTAGCACACTCCCTTGTTGGCACACCCAACTACATTGCCCCTGAGGTGTTGCTACGAAAAGGTGGGTGGGATAAAAGGAACTGGCTATAAAATGGTTGTTGAATTGTCTATTAAATAATAATATAAAATTCATATAAATGGCTTCCAAGATCTTTTTTTTTCGGAATTGGAATAATATATTATGTTAGTAATCTATTAAATTTGTCTATAGGCTATACTCAGCTATGTGATTGGTGGAGTGTAGGAGTGATCCTCTTTGAAATGTTGGTGGGACAGCCACCCTTCCTGGCAGCCAGCCCAACTGAGACACAAATTAAGGTAAGGATTTTGTTGGCATTTCAGCAGTATTTGTTAATTTAATTAGAATCTGTGTTGTTCAAGTAAAAATATTAGCAACTACATGACATACATGGATACTAACTCTGCAACAAACTAAATATAAATTACTTTTGTTAAAGCATTGAGCTGCCAGTATCTAAAATCTTGGTATTTGCCAATATGAGCAAGAATAGTGAACAAGAAGTAGCTAATATCATAAGTCAATGCCTCCTAATTTCATATTTCAGGTGATAAACTGGGAGAGCACACTGCAGGTGCCTCCCCAGGTAAAGCTGAGCCCGGAGGCAGTGGACATCATTGGCCGTCTGTGCTGCTCGGCTGAGGAGCGCCTTGGAGGAAACGGAGCCGGTGAGATCAAGGCCCACCCCTTCTTTGACCAGATGGACTTCTCCAGCAACCTGCGCCAACAGCCGGCACCCTACCGGCCCAAGATTGCACACCCCATGGATACATCCAACTTTGACCCAGTGGAGGAGGAGGGTGGACCAGGTGCCTGGAGCGACAGCGGGGATAGCACGCGGGCGTGGGAAACCCTTTGCTCACCGCACGGGAAACACCCTGAGCACGCTTTCTACGAGTTTACCTTCCGCAGATTCTTTGATGACAACGGCTGCCCCTTCCGCTACCCTAAACCCCCGGAGGCCAGCCAAGGATGCCCATCAAGCCAAAGTGGAGCCAGAAGCATGGCCCACAAAGAGGGAGAGGAGGACGATGAAGAGGAGGAGGAAGATGATGAAGAAGAAGAAGAGGATGAGGAAGAAGAGCAGGTGGAGGGCTGTGAGCCTGTTTATGTGTAGTATTCGAGGTAGTTTGGCCTCCAATCAACACTCTAGTCCTGAATTCCCTGAAACCCTCCCATTTCTGACTGCTTTTCTTGGAAATGTGTGTCTTGTTTGACACTTTCATTTGTGGGTATGAGCATACGTGTTGTACTGTGTGTGTGTGTGTGTGTGTGTGTGTGCGTCTTTGTGTTTGTGTGTGTCAAATGTACATTTTCAAGAAAGTGTGAGATTAAGACAGGACGACCTGACATCGGTATAACAATTCAGACACTACTGTGTGGAATGTACAGTGTGTTTAAAAAGACTAAAATAGGAAACCCTGATCTGGGACCAAGAAACTACATGAACTGGTGGTGAACTTGGAGAAGGCATAGCATGGACCTACAACAACAGATTGTGATTTATTTGAAAAACAAAATGAAAGGTCAAGGGGCAGACCAGTCTTTAAAAAGGTCTTATGACATGTGAAATCGTTGACCCTAGTAACAATTATTCAGGGTGGTCTGGATGTTCTTGATGTATTTCATTCCTTTCGATCCTGGATGTTGAGAAATGATAACCGCATCATTGGCTCTTAGCACAACAAGTTAGTCAAATCAATTCCTGTTTTCCCTGGGCTGCGTTGCTCATCTACTAAGAGACTGTTTAAGATGTGCAAACTTGAACAAGATTTGTAAAGATCAACCGTGATCTAAATGTATTGTTTGTTGTTGGTAAGTTTTTTAACACATCTTACAGAGCTGTGGAGAAATAAGCTACCAAACAGTCAAGCCTGCACGTACATATGCAGGATTCTTTTCAGGATTCATGTACTCAATCTATTTGGAAGCAAAAAGCAATATTATAATATATGTTAGTATATTGTTGCCTTCTTTGTGGCCAAAGAGAAGTTTAACGACTAACAATATCCTTTTGTTTTTTATATATATATATTTATCTAAAATACTTCTACCAACAGTGTAAAGGCCACAATACTCCCTCTTGTGGTCAAACAGTCAAACTTCGTTTTGGGTGTACATTCAAATTATTTTATGGCCTGTTATAGTGAAGCAGACTTAGTCCCATGCCCATATTTTTTGTCAATGCTTGCTTAAGATGGGAAGCCAATGAATGACTCTTCATTCTCAAATGACTGTTACTTAACTTTTCTAATTGCGTTATTCGAAAGAGATGTTTTGACAGTGTAAAATAATGTCTTGTATTAACGTGCTTCCTTGGTGGCAACCCAGCATTTCAAAGCTCTGACTGCCTGGCTGACTTGAGTAACATCCCAGAAATGCCAGTTCATCAAGTACACACATACACGTACAAAAACATAATTGCAGTATTTTAGATTATGAGACAATCTATTCCACAAAATTATGTTAAACCCATCTCTGCGGAGAAGGACACGAAAATCTGTAAACTTGTTAACACCTTAACAATGTTTTTAAAACACAATGTAATAGTATGACTATGTGCAATACGGAA
This sequence comes from Galaxias brevipinnis, assembly GCA_036023535.2. Taxonomy (NCBI): domain Eukaryota; kingdom Metazoa; phylum Chordata; class Actinopteri; order Galaxiiformes; family Galaxiidae; genus Galaxias; species Galaxias brevipinnis. The sequence goes on along the minus strand of JAVQIZ010102276.1, from coordinate 9,317 downwards.
AATTCTTGATATAGTTTTCTAAACACTTAATATCTTTTTGAACTTGTAATACTGAAACACGCTATGTATAAATATATTGGTTTATATATTTTCCATATAGTTACATGACCCAATGCTGCTTATTATTGTGATTAATATGATTATTTACATTTGTATTATCTGTTATGCATTTATACTTTTTTTCTTTGTGCTTAAAAAGTGTGGGTTTGATTGCTAGTGTGTTTGGTTTGGAGAGTGGCGAACTGTGTGCCTTCAAGTTGAATGTCGGTGGTTTTTCCACCACACAATGATCAGTGTTTGCAGAATATGGATGGTATCCTCTGCTCCCTGCAACTAGGCTGGCCCTGGGAGTAGGAGAGTGGGAGGTAGGCAGACATTTGAATAAGAAGAAACAAGATTCTCAGAAGTAGTGATAAAGAAAGCAAGACAAGTTTGCTTTTGAAATGTGATAGAATTTGAATGAAGAGCTTTCTATTTTACAAGACCAATTGTGGTTAATAACCATAATAGTACAGTGCATTTTAGTTTAGTTCCTATAAAGACTGCAAGTATAGATTTAAAAGTAATTGTAACCCCTATAGGAACTAAAGATCATAACTGAAACCTTGTTCATGAATGGAAGGTTAATCTGACTCAAAATGATTAATTATCTCAAATATTTACTTATTGACAATCATCACATTATATTCATTGTATCAAACTATATAGTCGCTGATTAATTGAACTAATCATTTTTATTCTTATTAGACAGTTCCAAAAGTACTCTTTAACATTGTGATCTAGCATTTCAAAATTAAACGTGTTAAATTGCACATGCAATGAGGGGTTTAAGGTTCAAGATATGGCAATAATATTAAGAACAGTAACATTTTATATTCACACTTGACGAAATGTATAGAAATTGTTTCTTTCACATTAACTTTAATTCTTTTAGATTGAGCAGAGATTTCTCTTTTCTTTTCGTTTGAACGTTCAGAGTGGAAAGTCATCTTGCCAATAATCTTCATTCACCAGGATGGACTACTCAGTGAAAAATAGCTTTATATAAGAAATTACTCTACATCAATTATTTTAGTGTGTGAGTGCAAAAAAGTGTGCAAAGCATTTTCTTCTGGATCATGTGACTTCCCTGTTTTGAGGTTTTTTGGAGTGATGATGACTGACAATCTTTGACTTGATATCTGGATCTGAGTGTGGAACTATCTTACTGTGCATCCTTTTGTTTTCCACTCAAGGGAGTTTCTCATGTCTTAGATTCTCCATGATGTATAATACATTTCTGTTACTCTTGAATATATATTTATACAGATATACATATTTTTTGTATTGTTATTCTTTTTTTCATTTCACTTTGAACTAATGTTCAAATACCCATGTCTACACAGTATTATAAAAGGTGTAATTTGGACATCAATATCTCTTTTTTCCTTTTTTTACATGTGTATGAAATGAGAATTAAAAAAAAATGCTTTCACTGTCTTCAAGTGTATAATATATGTATAAATTAAATTAACCAAATGTGGCTTGATCTTTTATTTCAAAAAGCATGATTTGACACAATGAAAAAAAGTTGCATTATTTATTTAATTAATAATATTTAACATTATTTAATATTTTTTGCTTTTGTTACTTATAAGTGAAGTTGTGCTTAATGCTCAACATAGAACAGAAATACGAATTCAAAAGATAAAATACACATTAATTTACTCAGATAATTCATCAATCAGCTTTGAATCAACTATATCAAGCATCAGGGTTGAGTCTAAGATACCTGAACAAGCTCATAGATTGGATTGTTACATCCAAGACATTCAGTGCGATACATTATGTTTATCTCTGTGATTACATAATATCTACAGGGCACGTACCGTTCTAAACTCTTCTCCAATAAGTCTCAAAGCATGAATTTGTTGGCCGGAGTACCGCTTATTCCCAGAATGCAGCGCATGGCGCGTCATTGAAGAGAAACGATGATGGCGGCGATTGGTGCACCAGAAGTGATTTCACAGCTGGAAAGCGCTGCCAAAGTTTTAATGGTGAGAAAATAGATATAGTTTTTGGTGTACTAAGTGGTATGTGTTAGACATTGTGTTTTGGGCTGAGGTTTTATACAGTAACTCATTGAAAACGGCACACTTATTTATCACAGAAATTATAGCTATGCGTGGCGCAGTGGCTGTCTCCATCCCGCAAAAAATCCAACAGAGCCATCGTATTCCCCAAAAGCCACCATGTGTGCCTCTTTAAGTCGTTCTCCAGTTGTCTGGAAACTTCGCCATTGTATCATATGTATTCATAGGTCCATATTATTGTCAACTTTGATATACTAAACAAGTTTTGTTCAGCTCCGAACTAGACAGTTCTCGCATCCCATCATGCCATGGCTTCCCATCATGTCGTTACGTTAGTGACAACACGCTGTTGATTCACGCATGATGTATATATACATTTAGCCGGCTACGGCCTTGTTTAGCACATTTTTCACCGTTACACTTGATTGCTAAGCCTCGCTGGTATTTGGTAATATCGTAAAAGGGATATCCAATGGTCCACTGTCGACATGACCATTTTTATGGACTCTTGTTGTACTTGTAGCACCAAAGACAACACTAGCAAGCTAGTAGAAGTACTAGCCATGTGCAGGTTATAATTGTCATTTGTAGCTAATTAATGAAATAGGTTTAGATTAATTGCAAAACGTTTTACTGGTGCAAGTAGATCAATACGAGATCAATACATGGTTAATGTCCCTTTTCTTAGTGGAGATTGAGTCACTTGGTCATTGTTATGCTGACATATTACAATCTCAATGACCAACTGTTAATGATCAGTCGCATAGTAGAACAGTACTCTGCCTTTTTAAACAAATCCACAACAAAGTTGATTCACAGCTACTATTTACCTGGATTTATATATATATACAAAATTGTAAATATGTGGTATGTTAACATAAACCGATAAACTGTCCTGTAAGAGGATGTATTACAAGAATATTATTAGATACAGAAATGTGCTTTGTTAACAGCTGCACAACTTGTTGGGAAATTTGATGGTTTCATATTATACTAAGCTAATTGTAGTTTACCAGATGCTACTTTACTGTGCTTAGTCTGTATTCCCACAGTTCAACAGGTGTGGAAAGGAAAGGCTAGTGAAACTGATTTTGCTGAGCCCTACTGTTCTCACATCTTTTTAATGAAAACATTTATTCAAAAGGATCTGTCTAACCTTAAAGTGAGGGGCAGAGTTATGGCTTGATGAATTCGTTCTGTATTTTAAGTGATATGCTCTATACAGACTCTAGGATATGATGTTAGAAGTCAGAGCAACATTTAGTCGTCTGTTTTAGTCATTTTAACCATGATAATTCAGATTGATTAAGCTATACATTAAGGTGGGCACTAACTTGAGCTATGCGCACAAATAGCCCACCACTGCATTATTCTTTCAATGATTGATGGGGACTCCAATAGTAAACTACTATTTTCGTTGAACTGATTTTTAATACGCCACTTGCTAATTTTTTAAAAGGTCACCTACTACTATGAAAGCAACTTGATATTTTACATTTCGGTATTCCAGTAGTAGAGCATGCTGAGCCGGTCTAATATGTATGTATGTATCTAATCATTGATTTGCATGCATATCTTATTGTGTGGTTGCAGGCCCCGCCGTCCATGGTCAGTACGGAACAGAGGCAACATGCAGAGCACATATTCCTGTCCTTCAGAAAATCCAAATCTCCCTTTGCTGTCTGCAAGCACATCTTAGGTAAGTGTCACAACAGTCCTCTAGTCTGAAGCTGTCTGTTTTTAATTGTGTGCAAACTGGGCATATGAGGATGACCACAGAGACCTGTAAAGTATAGGTGATCAATAACAATCTCAAGTTTGTACGTCAAATAATAAGGTATTTAGGTAAGTAGGTAGAATGTAGCCTATCTTAACAACAATGGCTGTAAACCATCAGTCGCTGCTAGCATGGCTTTGTCAAAAGTGAACATATACCAATTGGACCTATTGTTGCGAGGCTGCCTACCTGACACAAGGTAAAACTTTGGTTATGCTTCACAAACTAGGTCAGACTGTGTATCTGTTTCAATAATAACATCTAGCTTTTAAATTTTAATTTCTACATGTGTGAAATACAGAAGATGCAACATATAAATAACACAGCATAGATGGTTACATTTCTTTTGTGTAGGCCGAAATATTACTTGATGACGTTTTCTATTAATCTGGACTAGTGTAACAGTTCTAAAACTCCAGTACACTGTATGAGCTAGTAAATGCACTCTGGGACTTGTTACCAAGACAAAAACTGTACAGACTGATCATTCTTAGAATCTTTATAAAATGTTTATCCTAAACCCAAAATAGTAATTCAACATTAGGTTTGTAAAGCTGCAAATGCAAAAAAGCTTGGTTTCCTTTCTTATTGTTACAGTAAACGTCTTAATCAGAAAGTCAATTTAAAATTATGACTCTTATGGCTCTTAGGAATAGAGGCAATTTTGTTTTGCGTGTGCTGTGTGTATTATTACTATTAATATTAATTATATTATATTACTATTATATTACTATATAGTAATATTATATGTAATATTACTTTGTATATCATAATCTGAGATCTCAGTTCGTCATCAATCACAAAATATGACACATTTATGCAGCATTGCTGTGTTTTTTTCCAATGAACACCAGCATCTCCTCTGTCCTTTTCCATTCCTTCCTCCCACCCACCCACCAGAGACCAGTAAAGTGGACTATGTGCTGTTCCAGGCAGCCACAGCCATCATGGAGGCGGTGGTGAGGGAGTGGATCCTGCTCGAGAAGAGCAGCATTGAGTCTCTCCGAACATTCCTCCTCACCTACGTCTTGCAGAGACCAAAGTACGTGTGTGACTGCTTGTGTGTATTTGAGTGCGTTTGTGGGTTCGTGGGCAGCATGAGTTTGATGTGCTGTGAAAAGATTCTGTGATTGAGTGGTCCATTTTCAGCTTAGTCCCTTTTCCTTTCTTCGTGTTGTTTTGAGTTTGTCTACCTAATATTTCCTCTTCTTTCACACTTTAATTTTTTTGCTCAATCTCAGACGCAAATTCACTGTTATAGATTTAGTTCTGGGTCGGTCAGTAATATGGAGCTAAACAGCCCTAAGACGCCTTCAGATTCCCCTCCTATGACCTGAATTTCTTTTCTGTTCTCCGGTACTTTCTATAGTATAGTGTCGACTTCCACCCATGTTTTTGAGGTGGCAATTAGAAAATGTAAATCTCCTTGCCAATGGAGTTTTAAAGGGCAGTGAAATTGCAGAGCTCGTGCAGATGTAACATTCTCTGCCTCCATCATACCAACAGATACAGTCTTTTATGATCTGAGGCTATTCAGAGATAGTTATTGCTACTTCTACATCCATACTTTTTTCTTAACTTATTTTTTTCTATTGCTCCTCATCTCTGCTCTTTTTGTCCTGCCCTACTGTTCTATTTATATGTTTTCCAGACAAACAATAAAATATTCTTTAACTCTCTCCTGCAGTGTTCAGAAATATGTGCGGGAACAGATTTTGCTTGCTGTGGCAGTCATTGTGAAAAGGGGCTCTCTGGACAAGTCAATCAACTGTAAAGGAATCTTCCATGAGGTTGGCCAGCTCATCAGCAGTGGAAACCCCACAGTGGTAAGCAGATGTGTTGTTTATTTTGTGTTGTGTCACAATATGCACTTGCAAGGAAATTACATCTTATCTCTTATATCTTGTGTGAAGGACTAATGGGAAGATTGTAGTTGTTTTAGACAACCACTTTTTATTTGTCCACTAGATAGCACTATTTCTTATGATTCTATTACTCTATTATTTCCTACCAATAGTGTTGAGGAGGACAGACTTTGAATCTAACATTGCATTACAATAATTGCTGTTTGTTTATGTATGTATGTGCAAATATAAACTTTTTATATATTTTGTTTTTGTATAAATGTCTCATGTTCTACATGTGTTTCCCCAATGAGAGATAAATCAAGTCACTGCAAGTAACAGTAACATTGCCCCTTGTGAATAAGTGTATCCGTTATTTTGAGTCGCATAATCTCATTGATGACCTTTAACCCCACCTGTTTCCCTCCTGCGGCCCCTGCAGCAGACGCTGGCCTGCTCCATTCTGACTGCTCTGCTCAGTGAGTTCTCTAGCTCGAGCAAGACGAGCAACATCGGCCTCAGCATGGAGTTCCACGGCAGCTGCAAACGCCTCTTTCAGGTCTGCTCACAACCACCTTTTTCTAAAGTTGATGTGCAGTGGAGTTTAACGGTTTTAGATCTGTGTTGTAACTGGAGACGTTTAAATGCTCCAAAACTCTGTGCGTCTGTGTACGTTTGTATGGGTACATACAGTATATGCACTAACCTATGTTTATTACTGTGTGTATCAGGAGGACGACCTGCGTCAGATCTTTGTGCTGACCATGGAGATCCTGCAGGAGTTCAGTCGCAGAGAGAACCTCAATGCCCAGATGTCCTCAGTGTTCCAGCGGTACCTAGCACTGGCCAATCAAGTCCTCAGCTGGAACTTCCTCCCGCCCAATCATATCCTTTCTCAAGGTAGAGAGAAAACATGAGTGCAGTGCTTTTTGGTCAGATATGGTTGAATCTGAACACTGAACATTGTGCCTTTTTACTCGTATCGTCTAGGTGTGCGTTGCGTTTTTTTTGTCCCTGGGGAAGTTAAATAAAACGTATTGATCTTAGAACCTCCCTTTTGAGTATGCTGGAGCCTATGGGTGGATGACTCATAGAAGGCTTGTGAAAGCTCTAAACCCACTTTGACTGACAAGCCTCTGTCCCTTACAGTGGATAGTGGTTTGATGTGGTATCACGACCAGAGGGCATGTGTCACTTTCAAAGTGCCTCTGTGGCCGTGACCATAGCAGCCCTCTTGGGTTAGGAGCAGCGGCTTGCCCCTTTAAACCCCACAACTTGTTGAGTGTCCCTCAGGAATGTCAGGCATGCTCTATTTGATTCGGTGTATGTATGTGGAAAGGCATGTGTGATTTTAGTTTGTCGTGTGTGTGTGTGCTGGTAGAATTGCATGTGAGTTTTCAGTCTGTTTGTATATCTGTATCTGTGTGCAGATATTGGTGTGTCAACACACAAAAGGCTGTTGCCGAAAGGAATAACAGATTTATGAAGGCCGCTGGGAAGGCCGTACCAGTGTGGCTGCCTGTCTGCGTGTGTCAAAGCCTGCATGAATGTGTGACGTGAGCGTGTGTATGCCAGCGCCGTGTGTGCGTGTCGAATGGCCGCTCCTTAATAATTGCATGCTTGACAGCCGCTACCCATTACCCCCTCCTCCCCAACCACCTCAAAGACCCTTTTCCAAACGTCAAAGCGGCCTTCATCCTTCAGATGGAAACCGCGCGGCATGCGTGTCATCTGTCCGCGCCGCGCACTCCCTCGACTCGCCCGACGCCTGTCTGAGGCACGCTCCCCGCGCGTTTGTACGGCCGTACGTCTCTCCACACCCGCCATGATGAGCCCAGTCGGCTCAGTCCTTGAGACCCTTGTGCCTGTCAGGTGCTCTAAATGGCAGTCCTGCTCGACGGATGGATGTGTGTTTAGATCCCCTCATTCTAGCGCCCAGTTGGGTATTTCACAAAGCAAACTTTGTCTGCTAGTCAGTTAGATCAGCTATGAAATGTGGGGATATGTAATCCCTGACATATCCTGGTTTTGCATATTTTCTTTGAAAATAAATTAAGTGTAGGGATTAAGGTCATCTATTGGTCATACTCACCATAGATATTTTTCAGAAAGAGCTCTTTTGTTTAAATAAAACAACAAGTTCTAATGTGATGTATTCTCTGGGTAACTTTAAGATCGCCGGTGTCACATCTGAGGTGCGTTAGGTATTTCTATGTCCTATATGGATCACAGTCAGGATCAAGTAGACTGTAAGCTGATCTGGGATGTTTGCCCTAAGACCATCGTCTGCCACCAAGCCTTTATTGTAAAGTAGTGGAGGATTGTATCAAGGAGCTGCTGTCTAAACACAGCTGTAGTAGCGGGGTTAAGGGGGAGGAAGGGGGGGGGGGAGCATTCCTAGACTGTTATTGCACATGGCAAGGCTGCAGGCAAGATTTAGGAGAAGGATGTATCACTTAAACCCCCCACACTCCTTAACATAGCTTTGTACTCCCTGGCACATCATGTCAATATCATATCACACCACACAATGGCTCAACTTCATCAGGGAACCAGAGATAGAACTAATGTGGAGTATTAGAGGATTCTACTCACGTATAAATGTCAGTTCAGCTATCTGACTGTAGTTCTCCCTCAGACACATTTTCACCTCCCCCAAACAGTTTTTGTTGTGTCTCCATGGGCAGACCAAACCCCCACAGAGTCTCCATGAGTTATAATCTGTGACAAAATGATAGACTGGTATTGTTGAACTATGCTGAACATGTTTCATGCTGAAAATGCTGCATTGGTTTACTTTATGTTCGGTTGAATAGGGCCAGCAGAAATTATATATGTTTAAAGAGTTTGTCTATAACTTACAGTTTTTTGCACACGTTCTTATCTCATTCTTATGTTTGTTTTCATTTTCGTCATTTAGCAGACACATTAATCCAAAGAGATTTAGAATGAGATTACAGGGACAGTCCCCCTGGAGCAATTTAAGGTTAAGTGCCTTGCTCAAAGGCACGCCAGTGGTGGTGTTCCCAGTTTGGATTTGAATTCATGACTTTCTGGTTTCCAGGTAGCAGTCCTATCCCACTAAGTCACCACTGTCCACAGCAGAATTACAGTTTCTTCTTTGTGTTTCTGTCCACCCAAACTTCCCGATTTCACTGTATAATCTAGACAGAAGACTCCTAATGTTCATTCTCTCATAAGTAAAAAAGAGATGACGTCCGTTGGTCTTGCCCCATGGAGGGGCTCTCCTATGGCTGCAGACCTCGAGTTGGTCCCCTCCTTGGAGGCCCCTCTCTGGAACTCCTTTTTTATTTTTTCCCCCTCCTCTCTTACCGTCTCCTACTTTAGCTAGGTTCAACTAGAGTTCTGCTTTTGTTGGACCAAGGGCTATTTATAACTACCCCATAAAGCCAGTGCTGCCAGAGGGAGAGAGGGGCACACACTCACCCCCTTACACACAGACAGACACCAACACACAGCTTTTTCTACACAAAGGTTGGCACCTGTCTTTGTGTGTGTGTGTGTGTGTGTGTGTGTGTGTGTGTGTGTGTGTGTGTGTGTGTGTGTGTGTGTGTGTGTGTGTGTGTGTGCGTGTCTCCAGGTCCAGACAGCCTATAAGTGTGC
>JAVQIZ010102261.1:0-13049 GCA_036023535.2 Galaxias brevipinnis | reverse complement strand
TCAGTATTAGTTTAAAAAATAACCTTTTTTGTTTTCTACTTCAATTTCTAATGCGTCTTTTTGGCACCCCCCCCCCCCCCCCCCATTGCGGATCATATGATGTTCTTGTGTTGCCATGTAATGTTTTGCACATGGCCACGGGGCGAGGGTCCAAACTGAGCTGAATAGAGTTTTTGTTCACCACAGATCCTCAAGAAGAGAACAGGCAAACGGCTGCTATAGACGGGGCTGTCAAGATGTCCACAGGAGGCCCCATGCCAGCAGACCCCACCAGGCAGGCAGCTGCTGCCAGGCGCCCAACTACAAATAATCTACTTGGGGAGGGGGTGCCGGTCACTTCTCTCTGAGCATGATGTGGGGAATGATAAAATATAATATACGAACACAGATTACTTCATTTCATAGAGTGCATGATTGCTGAAAACCAAGGCAATGTGTTTTTTGTTAAATGTTTACAGTGTATCCTGTTGTAAGATTAATGGAGGTTTAAAGTATTCAGATAAAGTAGGAAACCACCAAAAACCAGACACATTGCTGCTGTTTTGTATGCCAGCACAATTTCACTCAACTTCAGCCTCAAGCTAGTTGTGTCTTTGCATGGGCATCATTGGGGCACCTCAGTCAATCCTGTCAAAATGCATCTGCATTCACCTTGGCATAGTCCCAATGAATGAATCAGCAAACCCAAAAAGTGAGCATTATTTAATGTGACAGATTTACCTTGTTGCAATAGGTTTCCCAGTCGCATTTAATCAGTGTGCATTTGGCGAAAAAATAAAAATTAATATAGGAAACTAAAAATGTATTCTTCGATCTTTCTATCTACGGTACACAATCCTATACCCTGGAATTTCGAGTTTTTTTTTTTTTTTTACTGTTTACTCTTAATTGTTTTAGAATTCATTGGATCTGTACTGGCAAGAAAAGCAATCGGTGATCGATGCAAAATATCCTTAGTATTTCATGTGCTAATGGTACTCGACGATGCCCCGCCTCCAAAACCACCTTTTATGTTAATTTCTGTGATCTTGCGGTGTGTGGAGCTGTGTATCTCTCGATGCTGTATAATGTGAATGAGAACGTGGACAGTCAGAACCGGCGGTAAACGATGTAGAAGCCTTAAGGATCTGACGAAACGTCTGGTTGGTATGTTGAGTTAAAAGACGTGGTTTTCGTCGTGAATATTCCAACAAAACCCGAGAGGAGGAATTCACCTTGCATTGAGCCATGGGAGGTCAGATTACTAGAAATACCTTCTACGGTAAGGCTGTGTGATATTAATGGATAGTTTAATTTTGTTTATATATACAGTTGAACGACCGGACCTATTAAAAACATGTAAACTACTTTGAAAACAGATGGAATGGAATAGGCTAGCTGGTGAAGTTGCCTACGTGCAGTTTTGAAAACCACAGGGACTAAAGAAGAACAATGTTAAAGTTATGAAAACTGCTGTAAAAAAAGTATGTAATTGATGTTGAAAATTTGAGATTTAATTAGAACAAAAGTTAGTTTGTTTGATTTGCAATAACCGCAGTCATTGTGAAGTTCTGGAACTTTGAACTGTAACTTTTTTATTTATTGCAAAATATGTTTCGAGTTTGTCTGTATGTGTGCAAGCATATTGTTTGTATTCTTTAGAAATCACTTAATTATAATAATTACAACTTTTATTGTACTTTAAAAAAATTATTGTATTCATCAGGGCATGCAAATACAAATTAATTTCTTTGATATTATTTGTAATGATGAGTTGGTCTGATTTGATCATAAAATGGAATAATGTTCTGGTCCTGGCCATTTACCTGCATGGCCTGTAGGCTGCAATTATCCTGCAGTCCAAACCTTAATGCATGCACCATAGCAAAGCCATGAAGCTCTATTACCTACCTTGCTTTTTTTTTTTGTTAAACTGAGAAATGATTTTGCTTCCATAGAATGCGTAAAGTTAGAAACATTTTATAAATACACTGACACAAAAGCAGACCTTAAAGCATTCCATCCTACAGTATGTGACTCAGGCTTGATATATTGTGACAACCTAAGATAGTACTACCAGTGAGTTTAGAACTGCTGCCTATGAGCTTAGTACCACATTAAAGCGCCACTGAGTCCTGCTATTCATATTGAGCTGTGTTGAGCCTCTCAGACCACCTCATAGTAAGATCAGGTGTGGAACAGAAAAAGACAAGAGCAGTATATGCCAGGTGAGACTGTCCAATGTCAGTTGTGTCTCTCAATTGTTAGGCTGGTCCTCCTTCCTATTTAATTGCACTCTTGGCACTTACTAGCCCAACTTTACTTAACTGTGTGTCGCTTGTGGTACCGTATCTATCATGGTATGGCCAGTGTGTGAATGCATGTGGTAGCATATTTGTATCTCATCTTTTAATAACATAAATTGCTGAAAGGTCTGTTGTTTTTGTGTCTGGATTCCATTATCTCTTTCGGTCAGTGGTAGAACATTTATTTTCTGTTACCTTGGTGAAATCGCTTAAAGCATTGCATCATCAGGACAATAGGGTTACAGAATTTGTTTGGAGTTCTCGAGACAAAGGTTGTATATAGACAGCAATCAACGTAGTTTTGCTGGGGAAAGACAGCATGTGAGAACTTCATGGCAGCAGTATGTGCTTATTAAACTAGCAGGCTGTACTTTTCTACTCCACTCGTTTGGACATAGGGAACATCGGGGAAAGAGCATGGCAGAGTTAAAAGAGTTAGAATTAAGTTATCTTACAGTTTGTCTAAAGATGAATACCAGGCATAGTTCCACGCTTATTTGTGTTATAACACCATATGATGCCTTTTTGCCGATGTCACTCTCCTAATTGATCTGTCTCCTTGGCCCCTGAAGAGCTCTTGACCTTCGGAGGTCAAAAGCAGATGAACCAGAATAACTTTCTGTCCCTAAGGACACGTATCTATGTTTCCTTTCTTACCACTTTCACACCACCATAACCTAAATGTGTCTTTCTTTGACAGCAAGTGTTCAGTAGTGTATGTTGAGTAATTATTTTTTACATACAGTACCAGTCACTGTATGAATACCTCATGGAATTCAATCTATCGTGTGTTTTTTATTTTTTTACTCTATTTCAAAGAAATAGCTTCATGACAACACTATGTCCTTGACATTGTTGTAATGCTTTGAAGAAAGATGTGAAAAAATGCATTGAAGAAGAGGGGCTTAGACCATCCTGAGGGAGTAACTGTTGATTTAGCGTGCATAATGTCATAGCGCCAGCTTCTTATCAGTCTGAGACAAAATGCCAGAAGTGGGAAAAGTATTTTGGGTGACATTAAAATGTGGGGAAGTAGAGATTCATGAGTTGAAACTGTCTATGTCCATTCTGTTTATGGATATAAATAGAAAAATGTTCACTCATTATGAGTCAGATATTGTTGAACTGTCTAGTCTTATTGTACCATTTCCTCTCTCCGATTCACTACAGTTGAATGCCCTAAACAGAGAATTTCACATTGAAAAGGAATGCTTTTTATAGATGTATTTCAGTTATCTCTTAGTTTGTATTTAGCTTAGAATGCCTAACTATTTTGCGTTCCCTAGAGTTAATCATGTTGACTACGTGCAATCCATTAAACATCAGCAACAATGATAAAATCTTGAATTACATATCAGACATCCCTCTTTTAGGTATGGCTTTAGGTCTTTATGTTAAGAACATCATCTTGCGTATTCTGATTTGCCATGCATGTCATTAGAAAATTCCTTACTACAATGATCTCTCACTATGAGGGCTATTAGTGCTTGGCCCCTGAAAACGTAGTCAGTTCATTGGCTCATGTCTGCCATGTGAATTCTTATGTTATCATTTTCACCATCTTTCTTATTGCCTTCACCAACATAAGGCTACAGCCTGCCACCATTTGTTTGCTTTAAAAAAGTCACAAATTGCAACATCTAACCGTCAGTTTGTTGTTAATCTAGCTGTTCAAAGATTAAATAAAAACAATATTTCTTTTAAACGATTAGAACACGACTCTGTAATCCCTACGACAGTTTGTTTCTGGCAACCTGTTTAGCTTGTCACTCATTTTAAAGTTACTAGATGCAGTTTATCTGTAGGAGGGGATTTTGGCGACCCTTACCGTTTGCTTGGTGTACTTCATTTCTGTAAACGTTGCAAAGAAGACGTGTAGGATGCTCGGTTCACTGCATATCGCTAGCACGATCAAGAACTATAATCCAAGTATGGGCATCTCTTCCTGATTTAGTGACACACTTCCTTATGCCATAAAGCAATTTGTCACATTTTTGCGTGAGGTCGTCCTCGGTTGCAGACAAAATTACTGTTAAATTGTGAGACTTCAACAATACTTATCTGAACCATGATTTTTTTTATTCTCCCATAGACATTACAATGTGCTTTCAGAAGAAATGTATTGATATTGCGTTAATATAAAAAAGTTGCCTGTAGTTGCTTCAATGTCACCCTCATTGTCTTTCAAGGTGCAAATAGCCTATACTAAACTAACCCTTACCACATTTGTCTCATTTATCTATTACACTTATTGACTCCTGTCAGTTGTATTTGAATTAATGTGTTCTATTTGAGATCCCATGACTTTGTCTTAGTAGGACTTCCCTCCTGTATAAATAATTCACGTCACCACAGGCTGAAAACTTTTGTGCCACAAAATTATATGACCAGTGAAACATATTAGGCTGCAAGTGCAACTCTGCATAATCCTCTTTGCTGTCAATATACTGTCTTGGGAACCGCCATTTCCATAATTAATTCTTACAGGAACACATGGCCGTTCTCCTCCGTCAGGCCAGTTAAACTCAAGGCTCCAAACTGAACCAGCTCCAAGTTGGCAGGATAAGGAATAACAAGAAGTGAAGGGTGTTACAGGAGATTAACAATTACAGAAATTACCTCAGTTTCTAACAGCTGCATGATTCTCCCCCTGGGTATCAAAAGAGCAACCTCGATATCGCCATGTTTTCATCAAAAAAAATGACAACTATAGTAGACCTCTTACAGACTTACTCTGTTTAATGCAGACTCCACAGACTGTCCTAAATAAATACAAGTACAACTTTTCAAACCTTTCAGCAACAGTACTTTTCACCAATATTACCCTTAAAGAAAACTCACTGCATGCATCTTTGCTTTTAAAACTGCTTTTAACACTAATATCTGTGACGTGGCATCCAATATTATTTTTCCAATCCTCAATTTGTGCACCAACTCCCAGCTACATTACTCACCTGTTTGATTTTGAACTGCTCCAATCTCATTCTTAGTCCCTCAATCTTCCACCATGCTTTGCAGATTCTCTGGGGGGTCCTTTCCCTGCCACATCCCACCGCTGCCACCACAAGCCTAAGCACTGCCTGCCCCTGCAGCAGTGCAACAGGCTGGCCTCCGTACCCCTGCTCTTCCACCCCAGTGCCAAGGGCTCCCAGATCGCCATGGACATGGCCCAGAGAACTGTCAAGAGGCAGGCCAGCTTTTGTAACGCCATCACCTTCAGCAACAGGCCAATTGCCCTGTTCGAGCAGGTGCGACTAAAGGTAAGGACAGCCCATTCGACAGTGGTGTTTGGTTCTTTAGCCTGGCAGAGACTATCCACACCAAGAAAATCCTCCATTCCTAACAGGCCATCGTCTTCTTTAACACACACACACACACACACACTGACACACTCGCTCTTTCTCTTGCTAGTTTTTTCTTTCTCTTTTTCTCTCTAATTTTCTGTGGTATTCTGCTTGCTTCTGTGTGGGCCAAAGCAGCTTAGCCAGTTTCCACTTCACCTATCAGGCCATCTACGTCTCGAAAATGGAAGAACAGGACAAGCATTGCCATGTGAGCAGTGTTAGTATCTAGCAGGGCAACTGCAATGCAAATAGAGGTTTCAGATGAGATAAGACACGCACATTTGTCTGCAGACGGTAAACAGGTAGCTATGTTTAGCAGTTGTTGTTTACTCTTGGTATGTTGTTTTTAACCTACAATGTATTGTGAATAAACAGATATTTAAGAACCCTCTGAATGTCAGAGATTACATTTTGAGTATCCCAATATACACATTACTTGTTTACATCTTTAGATATCCTTCATAAATCCCTTATTCTACAGATCACCAAGAGGCAATGCTGCTGGAGTGGGGCTTTACGTTTGGGCTTCACCTCCAAAGACCCTTCTCGTATCAATCCAGACAATCTGCCCAAGTACGCCTGCCCCGACCTGGTCTCCCAGAGCGGCTTTTGGGCCAAGGCCCTGCCCGAGGAGCTGTCCAATGAAGGCAACGTCATCTCCTTCTGGGTGGACAAGAAGGGCCGCGTGTTCTATCGTGTCAATGAGTCGAGCCCCATGCTGTTTTTCAGCGGGGTCCATGCCTCAGAACCACTCTGGGCCCTCATCGATGTCTACGGTCTCACTCGAGGGATCCAGTTGCTGGGTGAGTCGGATTGAGTTGTTAGGAACGTAATATGTGTTTGTCCTGTCTTGCCTGATTTTGTTTTAAAAAAAATGTGATTCAACAAAATATATTCTTTCTTCACCTTAATCTTTTTTTATGAATGTAGTGTAGTATTAGCGTATTGTATTTATGTTGTACCTGATCTTACATTTTTCCACATGATGTGCCATACCCTAATAGACCAGTGGAAAAGATTGGAGATTTGCAAAGTGGCACAGAATTGCCACTGCAGTGGAATTTCAGAATGTCTGAGAAACAAAGCATTCATTCTGAAAGGTTAACCAGCTTGTTTAATGGGTTATTAGATCAAATAATTGGTGGTAATTACGAACACGTTTTTCCAACCAGTCAATGAATGCAGGGGTAGGCATTTAATCTCTAAACTATTTTTAGCATTTGCTTTTGTACTTACTTGTTTTTAAGGGCACCCGATAAATGGAAACTTCAAAAAGGTATTAGAACTGACAAATGTACTCGTCAAAGTAACCTGCAATGACAAAATCAAAGCACACATGCAACATGAATTCGACTTATAAACCTCCTCAACACTTCAATCAACATGGAGTTGTTTCCAAGAATTATGCTCCCTCTCTCCAAGGAAAGAAAGCTGTCATCACCATTAATAAAAATAGAAGAAGCCCCCCATATTGTGTAGATAGCGCTGTTTAACCTCATTTCTGGCGGCGCTAGCAGTGCGCTATCTCTTGGTAGGCTGTTTGGTATCCAGCGCTAGAGCGCGACTATCTGGAGTTCAGTGGCCTGGAGGCGGCTAGCTGAGATGACACGTGGCAAGGGGGTTTAGTTTCCTGACAGACCGAGAGATGATGTCAGAAAGTGAAGCAATGGAGGCCATTTTGTCCAGACACAGAAATGAATGCAGTGACTATGATCTGTTTTTATCCTTTTGTGCATCCTCCGTCAAGCTCTGAATGCACAGCATGTTACTTGTATCACATTTGTCCAATATAAACCCAGGGCATTGGGAGAAACCAAGGCTATACATCCATTACTATATATAGTAAGTAACCATATCCAATACTTTCATTTTATTTATTTTATGAATCAAAGTAATTTACAGGTAGGCTTTGCGAACTGTCATCTTAGTATTTTGTTCATGTTCTCCAGTTTAATTACCCCCATACAGCTGAGGGACCTTGGTCCTCAATCACCTGAATGGTCACTTCAGTATCAGCGTTCTACTATAGCCTCAAAACGTCACTAGTCAAGAGCATGGTATATCTCAAAGCCCGAGCATTGCCCCAGCAGTTGGCTGCAGTTCAAGAAACACTTAGTCCCTGAAATATGGGCGGCAGCATCAAAGCTTACCCCAGTGAACTTTCCCATGTGCTCGGTTTCCTTGACAGGGGTCACAGTTCTATACTTAATGATGCTTACACTAGGGGCTGACATTAACGCCACGCCAGACGATAAATTCGGACAAATTTCACCTGTTGTGGGTAAAGTTATTTATCACTCAATCTTTCCTGGTGGAACTTGCTACCCCAGCGGCTATTGTTTTCCACAGGACCAAATGGAGTGCTGTGCAGTGAACACATAATCCTTTACAGTGGAAAAGGTCAGAAATGTGATATCCATTTAGATTACTTTTGCTGTTGAGGTACTGTGGTAATGGAAAAAGTAAAGAAAAGTCTAGGAGAAAAACAAAGTAAAATAAAATAAAGCTATACAGCTTAACTAAATATTTTGGGAAGCAGAAAATAACCTTCAATGCAGTCAAGATCAAATAAAAAATAATGCTTCGGACACAGATAAAAGAAACTTAACCTCCTCGTTAACCTGGCCATCATCCTTCCATGTTACTGACCCCAAGCTCCAGCTCTCATACAGTATGGCCTACAACTAAGCTTAACCTTAAGCCCCATCACCTTTCAGTCTGTGTTTCTATCAGGGGGTCGTTCAGTCCCCCCTAGATTACCATGCTGGCTTCTCATATCCTCCCTGGGATAAAGCCCCGCTGCCTTGCCTTTCATATTTGATGGATTGATTTGAAAAGTGTCCCTGATCACGTGTCGGAACACATTAGTGTAACTGTTGCAGTTCTTCTGTAGTCCGTCGCTAGACAGTCCCAATCCTGGGGAGACTGGTTCCAGCTAAAAATGAACTCCTGCCAGTTTACATTTTCTATTATGGGAAGATTTTTGTGACGTCCAGAAAGATTGCAAACTTGAACATTTATTTTGGATAGTACTTTAGATGAATACACTATTTTAGAATAGATTCAACACTGATTTTAATGTTGCTCAAATATGAGTTTAATTCGTCTGTTAGATAATTATATACTAAGGGATGCACTCATAGAACTATATGTGTATTTTATCTCAGAGCACACTGTATCAATAGTCTTAGCTGAAAACATAGTTCAGTGTCACTGTTTACATGATGTAATTTAAATAATGTTACTCTAGCTGTCAGACAGTGTTACCTCGTATTCCAATGTCTTTGAAGATGAACGCACATTGTAGTTTCCTCTCCTAGCCAACGCCAGGTCCAAAGAATGACGATTAGGAGATAGCTACCCTTGCAAGGAGTCAAAGGTGAAAGCCTGGGAATGGTGAGGCTGCTTGAAAGCGGAGATGCTCGTTGCGTAACCAGGGAAGCTAAATGAATCTGCTGGAATCAAACTGATCCTCGGGGGGGTTTTCAGGCCAACAATGCCCATGCTATTTAAGAAACATCTGTTACATCACGAGGCTCATGCGGTTATATCAATACAGACTGAGCACGCTCACTCTCCTGTTGTATGGTGCAGACGTGTTGCGTGTCTGTGACACTAATGCATGGACTTCCTTTTGTATGCTGAACATTGTGTTTTTCATACAGAATGGCTGTACTTAAGCGTATAGCATTTCCTTACGCTTGAATGAATAGAATGTCTATTCACTGTATTCTCACGTGTGTACAATACCATGCTTTTAGAGAGTGCATGGTCGACATACTATAGGGGTACGTGTTTTAGTGTCATTTCAAATGAAATAGTTCATTGTACTAGATACTGGACTTCTCACAGGCCTTAGAAGTGCATTGTTTTGCACCGGGGAGGATTTCTCTCCGCTCGCTGAAATGTGACGTGTTAATGAAAATATTTGGATGACATTGCTAAGATCAGAGGTTGGTTTCAGTTGTCAACCTCTTAAATGCATAGATAGGTGGGACGTTGGGTTGAAGTCATGTCAACACAACCTGTACCAGTTTATTTTGTTGTTTTGGTTTCCCGTAAAGAGAGCACTTACGGGAACTGAAATCCTCAGCGGCTCTCATGAGATGAATCAGAGTGTTGTTGTTAGATAGAAAGCCCTCACAAGATAATGATTCAGGGCATGATACCCACTCCCTTCATTAGATTTTGAAGAAAAATCACAGTCTCTCTCCAAACACGAACGACTGTGCTGCTTCAAAAGTAAAACGCTGTTCAGAGACTCAAAAGATGTGTTTGTTAATTGGTAAAAGTACCAAGAGACCACATGGCACCAGGTATATCACAGGGTTTTTTAAAAACAATATAAGACGTATTTTGATGGATGAGGAATGCTTGGTGCAGGCAGTTTGTGCACTGTTGGATGAGTCACTTTATCACTGACAGTAAAGCAGTGATCTGTGAGACCAGTGTTAGCAAGCATAACCTACAAGTCCCAGAAGTCCACTGAGATAGCTCTGTACCAGCTTAAAGACAAGCCATCCATGGCTGTAATGATTACAGCCAGCACATTCATTTTCATGGAGAATATTCAAAACCCAGTGTGAGCATAACACAATTGAACATAACTATGAAGTGTTAACCTTAGACTCAAAGGCTTTCTGTCAACATGAGCAAAATATTGTCCAGCGAGACATTTTGATAGTATTAAACATTTATTGTTTTTGCATTTCTATTCCTTTTCATTTCATAGTTCATAGAGTTTACCATAGATGTTATCTGACCATTGCATGTGGTTTTGATATGTGAATTGAAAGGGCTTTCAATCATCAGAGATGAGATATGAGATATGGACTTGGCGGCTAGCCATAAGAGAGCCTGATTGGGTCAGTCGGTCCTGCATCTTAAAAGACATCGCAAACGGATTTTCCCTTCCCAGCACTGTATCAGCACTGGTTCATTTACGAAGGCAGCAGCACAGGCAGGACATGGCCGATTCTTCATTTTATTCACAGAACAATATGTTCTTATAGGTCTGTCTGTGAGGCTGTATTTCAAACCTCTTTGTTCTGTGTGGATTGACAAATGCAGTCGGTAGGCCTTAATGTTGTATTTGCACTCAAGCCAGCAGATTCTGTACTTATACATTTGATTATCGTTCTAGTGCTTACAACTTCATACTCCAACAACAATAATCCCTGGGTTTCAAAGTAGCCATAACAATGTGCATAGTCATCTGTTACATGTCTATGTCTACAGTCAGTTGCGTACAGAGGGAGAGGCTTAGGCCAGTAAGTGTATCCATGTTTAAAATCTTGCTCTGAGTTGATTACTTGGGGCCAAATTGTTGTAAAATCATAGAGAATTATGCTAAAGCGTCCCAGCCCCTAATGCCTCATCTACCATCCTTCCTCTCTCTCTTTCTCTTATTCTTTTACTCAATTTTTCTGTCAACTTTAAACATCAACAGCCAGTTCCCCTTGTTTGGGTTCTTGTAACCCTGATTAAAGCTACATTTAAGTAAAAAATATCCTCTGGGGAAAGTACAGTTTGTTTTGAGAGCTGTTTAGGTCAAGCTGTCCGTTCGCAATCTCATGTTTCCTTTTTTGGTTAAAACGAGAGAGGATTTCTGTGAATGGTGCAATCCACGCACATTAGATTGCCGCTTGTTTTTCACATTTAAATGACATAAAAAGTATTATAAAAAGATCAAAATTGTGGTTAAAAATTTTTTTTTTTTTTACCCCATCTCAAACTCAAAGCCAGTGCCCTCAATTTTACACCTAATTTGGTCCTCTGAAGAGCCTAAGCTGTAGCAGTGTATTGATGTCACACTGTGCAGACAAGCCTGTCTTTAGAGCTCTATCCATAAGACCTCAGTCTCTGGGGATAATGACAATACTACAAACTAAGAGTCGTAGGGTCAACTTTCCAGTACTTCCACTTGATATTTGGGACAGCTCCATTTCCAATTACCTCAGCGCTTTGAAAATAATTTGGTTTGTGGAATGAAAATAAATGTCTCTCAACGGGCAAGTTAGCCTCAACTGTGATTTAATTGGACTGGATATAATCGAAGAGATTTTGTCGGAATTTATAATAGAAATTGTAATAGAACCCGTCTGGCCTAAAGATGGGAAATGGTGAGAGGGAGAAGAGAGAGAAACTAATCTTTTTCAGATGGACCCCGAGTCCTGTATCAATACATAGCTGTGTGTGTGCGTGTGCGTATAATTGGGAGTGTGATTTCAGCATGTCTCACTGGGGATTACTCTGATCGTTTCTCCTTGTCCTTTACATTAGACATGACTTTAATTCATGAAATGTTATGGAACAGAACTAATACAACAAACTGTAGTCCGATCTGCCATGGACCGTTTATGGATATAAGGCCAACTTGATTCCCATTGTTTGTATTAGCTGGAGAGTTACAGAGCAGAGTGGTGACGGTTCAACATGTTTACTGCTTGTACAGTACCTCAGCAGATCCCTATTGAAGTTCGGCATTGGTATTAAGTGACCTTGTGGACACCGGGCCCTCTTGGCATTCCAAAAGTGCTGACCCTCCTTTTCTTTGCAGCAATCTGTCACCTCTGTGAGCTACATTTTCTTTCCACGATTGCTCGCCACGCATCAGAAACATCTGGCACCAAACCAAACTATTTGTGCTGCTCCCCCACCACACACCCCCACCCCCCAAAAAACTCCACGCATGTAGGATCGTTTCCATTTGGCATCTCAGAGTCCAAATCCCATTCAAACCTAATGAGTCTCTCCTACATACCAGTACCTCTCCTCCCCCTCCGTTTCAGGGGGCAGACGGACCCTCTCACTACTATCACCACTAGAATTCAACTCCTTAAAAGCTCATCGATGTGGATTCACCCTGGAGCCCTTTGTCTTTCCCCCCCTGATAAGCAAAAGCCCCTCACTTGCCTTGTTGGTACAGTCAGAGTCCGTCCGTCCGTCCCCTCCGTCCCCACACACACACACACACACCCTGTCTCTAGTGGATGACCTCACTCACTCACTGTGGATGGAGAGCCTTAGCAATGCAATTCACATATAGGCCTATGTTTTTCATGTAAAGTAGATTTTTTTTATTATTATTATTGGTTTGTTTAAACACTAAGCTATTTTGTATGAACTTTCAAATAAGTAGATAATAAACAACGTAAAACAACGTAAAACAAAATCCGTATGCAATTTTTGTTACAAAATGTACAAAATGCATAATATTGACTTCATAATTGCTGATTGATGATATTACATGAAGACATAATCAATCATTATAATGGAATTTGAATTGATAGCTCAACAAAGTTTTAGTGAGATTCTTTGTGAAAGAAGGGTGTTCGGACACTTGTTTTGGTAGTGACTACAGCGTATTGGTAGTGACAACTGTATTCATTTTTTCATTATGTCCCTACCGAAACAGTAT
>JAVQIZ010102190.1:0-18992 GCA_036023535.2 Galaxias brevipinnis | reverse complement strand
AATGAAGTCATCCTTTTTATCTCTTTGCAGGACTGTGGCAGCAGAGGTGAGGAAGCAGATAGCCGGCCAGTATGGGGGCTCCCCGCAGCTCCTCAAGAACCTCAACGTGGGGGCTGCTGCCAACGCCACGGTGGGTAGAACCCCCCCCCCCCCCTAGTCCTGGAGGCCCTCACAGTCGCCTAGCCCATGAGAAGCGGCTTTGTGGTGGTGGTGGTGGTGGGGGACCTATTGGTTTACTATTAAAAACACCATTCATCACCTCCTGTCCGACCTAACGGCAGTGTGTTCAGGAATTACCGTACTTGGCTCCCCTCTCAGCAGTAATTGTGTTTGTTGAGGCGGCCAATTGACTTTTAGCACTCCGGTGCCAAAAGACTGGGCAGATGCTTTCTGTGTCGCTGGATCCAAGGAGCAAATATACACTCCTTAATTAGGCTAAAGCTGGATGTCAAGAAAACTGTGAAGGCCTTGTGGTGGTCCTCTAAAGTCCTCTGGTGAAAATGAAAATAACAGAGTCCATAACTTGGTTTGAAATAGTCCCCCTGGTTCCACTTTTTAGCAGTTGACTAAAACTAAAAATACTTTTTCTTTTTAAATAGCCTAATTGTATATTCAATGTTTTCTCATTTTAAATCCCCTCAAGCTGGGAGGTATTTTTCAACATTGCTGTATTGAGAAATCGTGTTTTGACTTGGCAACATTTAAGCCAGACATTGTGTCACCATCGCCGCAGACAAACCACTGACTCAAACACGGTCTCCTCCCTGTCTCTCTTAGATTCCCCTCACAGAGGCCGTGGACCCGGTGGACTTTGAGGAGTATCTCATCACCCACCCCCCCATCATCGAGTCAGGACCCCTGAGAGACCTGATTGAGTTCCCCCCCGATGACATCGAGGTGATCTACACTCCTCGAGAGTGTCGCACCGTGGGCCAAGCTCTTCCAGAAGAAGGGTAAGGGTCGGGGAATTGATGGTTCTCCTACTCCCCTAGCTGGCAAACTCTTTTCAGTTTAATCTAGCAGAGGCTCAGTAATAGCCTTTTGATATCAATAATGTATAGCCTTTTAATATCAATCATTTATCCAAATCTTGTTTGGGTTTTTGGTTGTGGTGTGTGACTGTTTTTCTTAGTAGTAAATATCTTCTCAGGCACTCCTGCCGCAGTGTATTTAATTTGACTTTACTTAATCTTACCAGGCCTCTCCTTAACTTCTTGTAATGCCATTACAACAATTAGCTGACACAATAAAGAAAGCAAACCGCTGATCAGGTGCTGCTTGTGTCATGCAATTAGCTTGGACTTATAAGAGGATTTTGAGGCAATTAGATAGCAGTGGTGGGATAAAGGAAAGAAGGACATTTTGCTGCAGTGTAGCTACTGATATTACACATGAATTATGTTCACCATTCTGTGTGTCGCTGGGCGTGGAGATGCAGACACTGACACAGATTCTCTTTGTCATCCAGGGACACTGATGCACATGTCAGAGATTGTGTCAGGTCTTACACAGAGGACTGGGCCATAGTCAACAGAAAGTAAGATCCACAAGGAATCTTTTGGATTAAGAATTACCCGATAATGTCCATGTTTAGCATAAAGTAAACCCCTAACAATCGATGTGATTTGCGTTATCAACAGATACCACAAGCTAGGGACAGGGTTTAACCCCAATACGCTGGACAAGCAAAAAGAGCGACAGAAAGGCCTGCCCAAGCAGGTGTTTGAAGCTGATGAAATGCCAGATAGTAGCACTTACCAAGATGACCAGGTAAGATACATTCACAGAGACCTATGGATGACAGTATAAAACAAAACAAATTCTGTGTAGTACGTAAAACCGTTCTAATATAATTTTGCCGTTGTGATGGTATGTATTGTATAGCCGGTGGAATAGGGATGGGATATAACCAGTCTCTGTGGATGTGTTGTGCCCAGGATGACCTGAAGAGGAGGTCCATGTCCATCGACGACACGCCGCGGGGCAGCTGGGCCTGCAGCATCTTTGACCTGAAGAACTCCCTCCCCGACGCCCTCCTGCCCCACCTCCTCGATCGCTCACCCAACGAGGAGATTGACCGCCACAACGAGGACCAGCGCAAAGCCAACCGCCACCGCGAGCTCTTTGCCCTTCACCCCGCCCTCGATGAGGTAACCGCGCTCTGCTGCCCCGAGAACCTTGAAATATCTGGCCTGTGTGCGTGGATTATTCATATGTCTTTCAAATGTTTTCTAATTTGTCTTATGTTAATAACACAGCCCTAGGGAAGCACACTGAATCAGTAACCAGTGATATGACACCAGTTCATTCTGGCAAAAAGGGAAAATGCTTTTCCCACATACAGTCTCTGAGCAACTATAACGAGACAGGTTTGTGTTGGACTAAACCGATCCTCAATGTGCAGGAGGAGCCTATAGAACGCCACTGTGTGCCTGAAGTCCCTAAAGAACACCTGGGCCAGAGGCTACTCGTCAAGTGCTTGTCCTTGAAGTAAGTGGAGGGCGGCCCCTTTAAAAGCCTCCTTGACTCGGCCTTGTTTTAACTGCCACTTTCTGCTGACTCGTTGCTTCTTTTTTTTTCCCCTTCTCACCCCCGTTTATAGGTTTGAGATCGAAATCGAGCCCATATTCGCCAGTTTGGCCTTATACGATGTCAAGGAAAAGAAAAAGGTAAGCTGTTATGCTTTTCTCAATGCCACGCTGCCCTGAGTTGTTGGGTCACTCTCGGAGCCATTTAAGGGGTTACGGAGGGAAACACGAGTTGGATGAGTGGACTATTAAAGTTTATGTAGTGTCCCTGTTATCCTTGTGCGAATGGACCTAAATCCTACTAGGATGCTATGTTTCTATCGGCGCGTACGCGCCCACCCTCTTTTCCTCTCTTTATGATTTAGCCTGACAAACACTAGAGGGTAGTGTTGACAGGCAGGCCCTCTTAAATTGCTGTGTCTGCAAAGTGCTCCACTAACTCATGTAAGCTCTAAGTCCGTTTGACATTGAAGTGGGCTTTATGTCACTGGAATGCTGACAGGTTTGTCACCAACCCCAAAGTGGACAATAAGCGCTAACGGGGGAGTCCTGCTTAGATAGTTTGAGTTACAGCAAGCTGGGCACTGTATTTCTGATGACATTTCTGTGGAGAACAAAAACATGTTTTGGTCTGTTTTTTTTTCTTTCTCCTTCAGATATCGGAAAACTTTTTCTTTGACCTCAATTCTGAGCAGACCAAGGCCATATTGCGCCCACACACCCAGACGGCAGCCATCTCCACGCTGGCGCGCTCGGCAATATTCTCCATCACGTACCCTTCCCAGGACGTCTTTCTAGTCATTCAGGTCCAACCAGTACAGCATGTCCCCCTCATCGCTTTCATATCTGTATTTTAATAATAAGTAATTCCGTGGCTCTGACTATGCCAACCACTCACACCTCTTTGTGATGCTTGTCTTTAGCTGGAGAAGGTGTTGCAGCAGGGAGACATCGGTGAGTGTGCCGAACCCTACATGGTCTTCAAAGAGTCCGACGCAGCCAAGGTGAGATCACCCCTAAAACCAATATGTCGATATAGATATAGTTCATGGCGCTTTACTTCGCTACACAGTGAATGACCTCTGGACCCAGGGACAGACCGAACGATTGTTTGACCCATTTGTTAGAACAAAGAGAAGCTGGAGAAGTTGCGTAGCCAGTCGGAGCAGTTCTGCCAGCGCCTGGGGCGGTACCGCATGCCCTTCGCCTGGACCGCCATCCACCTGATGAACATCGTCAACAGCGCCGGCAGCCTGGAGAGAGACACAGAGCTGGACATGGGCCTGCAAGGTCAGACACAGAACCATACCATGTTACACTCTGAAACCACCGTCTCTTACAAGTTTTAACGATCAAATGATAGTGATAGCAAGGTTTGGGATGGGGGGGGGAGAAACGAGAAATCATTGGGTACGTCCATATTGCTCATCAGTTAAGGTAGAATTAAACCGTATGTGGGCTTTGATGGTGACCTTTGCTTGTGACCACTGCTTTCGCCCCAGAGAGGAAAGGCTCCTGGTCCGAGCGGAGGAACTCCAGCATCGTGGGCCGGCGCTCCCTGGAACGGACCACCAGCGGAGACGAGGCGTGCAGCCTGACCAGCTTCAGGCCCGCCACGCTCACCGTCACCAACTTCTTCAAACAGGTCGGCGCGTAAACCCACGGCAGCAGAGCTCAATGCCTGCACACGGGCACAGGTACCTGAACACGGGTGACGTTCTCTCTTCTTGTTTTTTCTGTGGCGTACGCAGGAGGGGGACAGACTGAGCGACGAGGACCTGTATAAGTTCCTCGCCGACATGAGGAGACCGTCGTCTGTGCTGAGGAGATTGCGACCCATCACAGGTACCGGCACCAACCCAGTCACTGAGAGTTGGGACTCGTTCAGCACACTGGATTAGGTTAGACATTATCAGTTGACCTCCCCCCACCTTTGTCTACCCCTCACAGCCCAGTTGAAGATCGACATTTCCCCGGCTCCTGAGAACCCGCACTACTGCCTCACACCTGACCTGCAGCAGGTCAAGCCCTACCCAGACAGCCGGGTGCGCCCCACCAGAGAGATCCTGGAGTTCCCGGCCCGTGACGTCTATGTGCCCAACACTAAATACAGGTAGATCAGCCCTGTAGCTGTCCCTAGTGCTGCACGTGTTCATGTGGCTGAATACGTTTGTATACTGTACCAGTCAAACGTTTGGACACACTTTCCCATTGAAGTGAATGGGAAAGTGTGTCCAAACGTTTGACTGGTACTTTATACATGCAGCCGTAACATCTTGACAGAATACTCCGGTGCAGCAAAGGGTTACTTCCCGCGTTGCAATACCCCCCCCCCCCCTCTCACTTCCCCCTGTGCAGCCTCTGTTCTGTGTTGCAAAGCTCTGTCTACCAGCCCACCTTGCCGCCTATTTTTGTCAAGGCCGCGGAGAGAGAGAGGCCCCTTATCAGATAGCAGTGTTGACATGGCCTATCTGCTTTCTCTCGGCCATGTTTGTCTGCTGATAGAGAGGGCCTTTCTAGAAGAACTCTTGCCAGTCTGATCTGAACCAGTAGAGTCAGTCTGGGTCAGCTTTGCAGTCCAAAGAGCTTGACGTCATTTGCATACATGACATCACTTTCGTACATAGCGTTTAAGTTTGTGGTGGTCTGCTGGTAACCCTAAGAGATCCGAGTCGATGTTGTGGGAAAAGGCAGAATGTTTTTGTTGTTCTGCGTGGCAACGCAAAGACCGTTGTTTTCGTTTTGCGTGAGTCAGTACAATTTGATAATAACCGACGACACATTATTTCATCCATTTTTATTTCCCATTTTAAATACAAGTCATCCGGGGTTATTTTTTTTTTTTGTATAACACAATATGTGCAGTGCTGGTGCTTGTAGCAGAGTAGAGAATGATAGACAGGAGTCAATATGACTCAGTAACATAAGAATGCATGGACAGACCTGAACATTAATGTAAATCGAACAGTATGAAAATGCTTTAAATACAATTTAAAGTTAAAAAAAAAAAAGTAAAAAGAAAAAAAGACATTTAAAAAACTAAGCTTATTAACTTTTCATATACATTTTGATGGTTACGCATTGTTGCAGTGTTTGTGCAGAACGTGCAGTACAATAGATACAAATGAGAATGTGCTTTGGATTAGGGTTTGCATGCAGTCACATTAAATTAAGCACCTTTAATAGCCGGTTGTTTTCAGCTAGGCCACGTAATTGCTGAGGTACAATGCTAGGATTTTTTTTGCTGATCGTCCTAAATTGGCTTTTGCGACCGGTTCCTCTCTGCGACGTCCTCCTGAACATTACCTAATACTATTTGCTTTACTAGAACAAGCCCTAGAGTTTAGTGACATGCCAGGGTTACATCTGTTTCTTTTCCCTGACATAGATAACAGCCGACGTTGGTTTGTCACTCTACGGTCAACAAGCCAGCTCCTGCCAATGGTCAGTCTGTACCTATCAGTTGATGTTGCCGTGCCAGCAAAGTTTCGAGCGTCTAGCGTGGATCAGTTGAAGCTTCCAGCCGTAAGGGCCGGCCGTATTGAAATCTTGGCTGTCTTTAGAGAGTAGGAGGACCCAGTGCCAGGCTTCCAGTGAATACCTTTCCTCCTGAGGGGGCGACCACGTGCCCTCAGCCAAACGTATCTCCCGTTCAGGTTGGTGTCGCCACAAGCGTTAAACCACCAGCCGCCTGAAAAAGTCGTGAAAACATTTGTTCATTCGACCGAGCCAGCAGTAAATAATCTTTACAAGGCAATGTTGAATTAAAAGAAAGAGGCAATTTCGGGGATATGCTTGTGTGTCTTAGCTGTAATAATGTAGCTACCTGTGGAACTCTGGGCACAGTTGGAGTCCTGATGGTTGTCATTGTCTCGGTCCTTGGTGGAGAACCTCATGCCGGTGTTGTTAGCCATGACGTCGGACAGGTCCCCAGACAGGTGGGTTAGGTGCAGGGTGTAGTGGGCCGCTGGGCCCTCAAGGCTGAACTGGTACTCCACCCAGCGCCTCTCCTCCTTCCAGTCCTCCAGCTCAATGCGCAAGATGGAGTCACCCTGGGCAGCCAATCTGTGTATCTTCTTCAAGCCCAGCCAGAATTCCCCTTCAAGACAAATTACAAGAGTTTGAGTGGCCAGACAGATGTTATTTACAGCTACAAGGATCCACGCTATGAATATCCTTCGCAATTCACCTTGAGCTGCTTGTATATACTAAGTCAGTCTAAGAAATCCATGCTTTGAATCTGACTCGATACATTTCAACACTTGGTGCTTGCCTTTGGCTATGTGCTGTACGCCAATTTGACGACGTAATTAGGTAGCAGTAAGAGAAACTGACAATTAGGAATTCATAGCTGCAAGTGTTGTCAGGCATTAGAGAGGCTGTAATGCTCTATCCTCAGGCTCTGGGCCAAGTCTGGCTGGAACAAGTTCCACCAGTGCTCTGTGCAGTCAAACAATAGATGAAGCCAATCTACCAACAAGGACTTGATAAGCTACAATTACTTCCTTTAGGTGCTTCCTTTAGGAAGTACTTCAGATTGGGACAATGGCAGCTTGCCTATTTCTGAATGCCCTGAGACTGTTGTACGCAAAGCTGCAGGGCTCTGTGCTATTATCTCAAGGATCTATTGCCACATAGATAAGCTGTCTTGAGTGCCTTCGGTACATAAATCAATACTTACTTTCTAGGTCTCCGAAGCCTTTGTCGTACTTCTCCCACGTTTGGTCAAAATCCACAGTGCCGTCCTCCCTGCGCTGGATAACTGTTGCTCCGCCATCTACAATATATTTGTTACTTTAAGTTAATGTCAATAAAGATTTTTTCTTTGGAACAAGGTTCAGAAAGTATGCTATGCTATGCTGTGTGCACAGTGTTATATATTTGCTATCCATAGTACTAGAGTTATTTCTCTGGTCAATTTCATATCTTAACTCTACTTCCAGAAAAAGGCAATATATAGATATATAAAAATAAAAATCTGATTCTACTGGCTAATATTTTTGCCAGCAAATACATTTTACTGGTGTATTGTGCTTAGGCAATGGATTACTTCTGTCATACCTGAAGTCATTTCACAGTAAACGTTGAATGGCTCCGATTGGTTGGGCTTGATCGAGTAAACGCCGCTGCTCCTCTCTCCTCTGTCAAACACTTCACTGCAGTCTGAAGGGAGGTCTGAAACACATCACAGAAAGGTTTCAGCCAGCGAAGGCGACTGGCTTCTTTAGGTCCTGTGTTGTACTGTCTCTTACTTGTGTCCGGACCGGTAGAGTTCAGATAGTCAAACATGTCGGCTGCCTCGGAGTCTGAATCCACTGCCTTCTCGATTGTGTCTTGGAAAGAGTCATAGCTAACCTGTAAAAGACCACCGTGATCTTTTTAGTTATCTTTCTCACAACGGCTCCACATTGTGTAGCTGTGATATTTGATGAATGCATTCCCCCAATGGCACTTCAAGAATGGCATTGGTTTATGCGTACCTTTTCTTCTAGGCTTTTGATCTTTAATTTTTGGTGGTCAAGCTGGTCGTGCTGCTCCTTCACCGCTACCAGCAGTTCAGTGATGGTCCTCTCCTGAGCCTCGATCACCTCCTTAAACAGTCCAACATGGCCTCGTTACTCAACGTTTCACTTTAAACTGTACCTCTTGATCAATTTAACACGGGACGATATCTTAATCGATTTAGCATGTTGGTGAAAAAAGTGATTTAGAGTTTTACCGCACCACTCACCTTGAGGGAAAGGATCTCTGTGAGATCGGCGGGCACCATGCTCTGACTCAGGCCCTTCAGCTTCTCCTCCAGACCGCCCACCTTGCTCTGCAGTTGGCTGCGCTCCTGCAGGATGCTGTTGATCTTGGAGTTGATCTCCAGGGACAGGTTCCGGATCTCCTCATTGTTGGCCTTGAGGAACAAGGTGGTCTTCTTCAGCTCCTCCTCCTCCTCCTTGATCTCCGAGGTGACCACGGAGAGCTGGTAGAAGGAGCGGTCGAAGATGTTGAGCTTCTGGAAGATGTCGTTGATCTGGGCCTTGGTCTTGTGGACAAACTCCCGGAGGCTCTGGCCGAGCTGGAGCAGGCCGTTGGCCAGCAGGCGTACGTCGTCCAGCATGGCGAAGCGCGATTTGGGCTCGGCTGGAGTCTGCGTCTGGTCCTGCGAGGGCATGGTGGGGAACTCCACCCCCGAGGTGTCCAGAGTCGGCGCGGCCGAGACCAGACCCACCACCAGCAGCATACAGATCAGCTTCATGTTTTACAGCTATGTGTGAACAGCAAGACGCAGTACGGGTTGTAGTTTCCTTCTGGTTACCTCCCTGCTTTCACTGGCTCCAGCCTTGTTCACCTCTCCAAACTGCTTCTCCTTCTTTCTCTGGCTCTCCTCCTGATCCCTGTCTCTCCCTGCTAGAAAGATGTGTGAGCAGCCGACTGGCCGCTGTTATATACCCCTGTACAGAGAGGGGACGGGGGGGATTAGTTGATCATTAAACCCTGTTATGCTTGAGCTAGTTTTCTCTCTCAAATCCCCCCCGGGAGCCCCCCTCCTGAACAAACAAATCACAGCAGTGAGCGAATGGCAAATATACCTCTTCAGCCCCGCTTACGCCCTCCCCCACCCGACCACCACCACCATTACACCACTAAATCCCCCCGTTCCACATCCACCTAGTTCCATCTGCAGTACTCCGATTTGGCCGATCAGCAGAAAGCCAACAAAGGCCCTCAAGAGTTTTGATGGATCATGCGTTTGATCAATCTCACCTCACAGCCCCACACCGCCTGTTGATTGATCATGTCGTGTGCGATTGATGCTTCCGGCTTTGATTTAATGTGCTGCTGAATCAGCCCAGCATCACTCTCTCAGAGGCACTGGAGGTTGTCATAAGCAATAGGGTTAACTCTGGACGTATAGTTAATTTATTTCTGCACTTTGGACAGTTAGATATCATGGTCCTGGTTTTAATGTTTGGCTACTCTTTTTTATTTTTATTTATTTTTAAGATTAATAGGTGTGCAATATTTTCAATAGCCCAGTGCTTGAGAAGGATAAGATTTAGCTATGTGATTGGCTTGAAACTTTTACAGTAGTGTTGGCACACTGTTTGGTCATACTGTGGAATTTCACTTGGGTGCATCAACTTTTCGTATGCAAAGTAGAAAATGTTAAATTAAATTGTTTTAACAAGTTTGGAATATAACACTCGACCATCTTTTCATATCTGCTTATTTGATCCGTATAACCTAAGCTCCTGTCAGCATTTGGCCGTGTGTGCTTTTTTTTTGGTTCCTGCAGTTTAGCCGAGATTATTGTAATTCGCTCGATAATCTATGTCTAATCTGTGTCGGGCGTTTGTGCTTGTATGTTTGTGAACGGGGGCATCACTCTCAAGACAGTTTTGAATATATTCCAGTACTGGAAATTTTGGATTGTCTGGAAAAAATACAGTACTTCTAGCATTCTTGTTCCTACAGTGCAGCACTAGGCAAAGTACTTTCAGTATTTGAGTGAGTGAGGTTACTGTAGTACTGCAAATACTAAGTCTATTTGTTCAAGTGAAAAAAATCAAGTTGGTTACTGGCCTAGAAATATGGTTGTCGCCCCGGCTTAAAGCAAATCATTCACTTTGAGTTACTCTACGTTTCTTGATTTCTCCTGTGCTTTGTGCAGACGTTGTCCTCTTTTGAGGGTAGGATGCAGGTGAGCATATGGAGATTGAGTGACTGATCCATCTTATTCCTGGACCCCAACCTTATCCTCAACCTTGACCCCTCTATTACCTTTTAGTGGGACTCTCTCCTCAATATGTGCTTCGTTGTCACTGAAGTAGTTGCTTGTATCCAAACTGCAGATTTTTTTTTTTATCCCCATGTTAAAGGTTAAGTTGTTTATTCATCTTATATTTCATAAGGGGGAGTGATTTATACCTGGTCTGAAAGTTAATTCCTACACACTCAAACAAATAAACATTTGAAGTAAAAGTGTGTAGGCATATATGGGATTTGCCTTTGTAGGGATGTTTGCACACAGATGCATCATCACTGGGTCCCTGCGTGTTCAAACGGACATGCAATGTGTCACCTGACACAGGGTTGAAATTCTCTGTTTGTGGACACGGTAAACAACGACCTCGTCCCTTTGTGTACCCACGGGGGCTACCAGAGCACGGGGGTGAGAGTATGGGTGGGTCATGGGGGCGCTGCTTGTGTGCAGATAGCAGGGGGGGGGGGGGGGCACAGCCTCGTTGGAAAAATGTGCTGAGCCTCATGTGTATTCTAGCTTTACTCATCCTCACCCTTTGTTCATTCCCCCGACTACGTTGATTGACTCATAATCCATCTTTTGCCAATATGGGACATGCAATGATCCTTCTACAGTTAATTTCAGCGGGTCTTTATTTTTTTTTGGAGAGCGAAATACTCTAACATCCTACACACAGTGGCTTATGCCTGTTAAGCTCTCGGAGGACGAATGGAAACAGAGATGGGTTCCCACGCTTCCTAGTTTTTTTTTTTCCTGCTCCCAGCTGTGATCCTGGGGGACCTACGTCACCGGCGTGGTCCAGCTGAGCTGTGGCCGCTCTGGGATTCCTGTGGTTGCCACAGTGCAAACCTCTCGCTCCCTAAACTCCCTGAACCACCTCCAGTTTGCTCGTTGCTGTGGGGTTCCTTGTTGTATCAGGATAATTCCATTTTGGTTTTTAGTCCTTGCACTACGTGTGAGTGTAAATAGTGATCATGTTAGTGGTATGCTTTGGAACTGGGCTTTGTAATGCTAATCTGACAGCAGGTCTGGTTCATAGAGCACCATCCTTTTTCAAAGTCTGTATTGCACCCAACGTGAAAACTCACTCTTCCCTATACTGCGACCGTCCTGAGGGCTCCACTGTATGCTGTGCACGTAGCGTGTCAATGCCCCTACGCGCTGTATGCCCTGCATTAGGCATGTAGGTCAGCCAGTGAAAATTGTGTGCAGGGCAAATTAAAGCACAAGCCCCCTTTTTCTACCAATCGGAGGGCAATGTACCATGATGTCATGGGTAAAACCCCTGGAACAAATATCAATTACTTATAGATGAGTTGGCAAACCACACACATGTGTTTTATTAACTTGGTCAACCGCATTGTGTAATGACATCTTTGAATTAAATAATGCTCATATTGAGGAAAGCAAAGCTGTGTTTGGCCTAATCAAACTGCCCTTCTCTGTGCAATTATGTCAAATCATCATCTATGGCAGTGGTGTAGTGGAAGGGTTGCCATCAGGTGTAAAATATATCATACATTTAGTCTAATGTCCATGTACAGGTATGAAATATCAAGTACCTTGTACTCTATAGTGTGCAGTATATTCAGTGTATTTACGTGTTTTTCAGGAACCTGCTGTATGTGAACCCACAAAGCCTGAACTTTGCCAACCGCCAAGGCTCTGCCCGTAACATCACGGTGAAAGTGCAATTTATGAATGGGGAGGACCCCAACAATGCCATGCCTGTGAGTAATATCATTTCACACCATAATGTGCTCACAGACACACGCTGCAAAATAACCCTTTTTACTTCTAATGTTAATTGTGGTTTTTTACATCCTTTTTTTCAGGTGATATTTGGGAAGTCCAGCTGTGCAGATGTTTACAAAGAGGCATACACTTCTGTGGTGTACCACAACAGGTAAGGGCTTTGATAGTACCCTGTCTTTTTTTCCAGGGAATGGGGGAATAAACTACCAAAGAAAAGACCGCATAGCATTGTGAATCATAGACTTCAAAAGCATTCATTACACAGAAAAGCTGACCTGGTTGTAGGTGCCACATTTTTGCTCTAACTCTGCACTGCATAGAGGAATGGGCTTCACCAGTATGACACAGTACAAATCTGACTGCAGTGGGAATAGGCCATCATTATAAAGTAGGATTGGCCAGACTTTGCCCTGCCTGTCCACTCCTCACACTGAGCACACTGCATGGGCCTCCACTGCACCATGGCATGCTACAAGCATTGATTTGTGCTAACATGGTAGCATGGATTGGACATGCTACTGTGTTTATGCTTAAAAAGAAATCTAGCTAATTATGCAATACTTATTTTTCTCCATATGCGTATCATGCAAAGTTTGTATTGACAGCAAAAACCGAAAGGACCATGGTGATGATTCAAGACAGATTCTGATTGCAGCTTGCTCGTTCAGAATATTTTCAACTCGTGTCCTTGGTGACAGTCTATATCTGGTCTTAGGACTCTCTTCTATTTTATCACTACTATTAGCTGCACTTTATGACTGGCAATGCTGCTCCATTTGTCTCATGGTGGGTGGTGGGGTCAGACATGGAAGGTTAAAGTTAATCAACCTGTGATCGACAGGCCAGTTGACTAGGGCGGACATCCATCATCAGCCACCAATGGCTTTGGATGTGGGCAATTACAGCTAGATTTAAGTCAGCAATAATAATAAAATTAATGTATATTTTTTTCAATTCCCTTTCTGGAACTATATGTTTATTGTTTTCAATATCAGTAGTATTACAGTAAAACGTTTTATCTGTTAATTAATATCAAATAATTTTTCTAAGTAATTATATTTTTCCAGAATCATTTAGAATCAAAATTAGTGTTGACCTCTGGAAAAACACACACTAGATTTGGTAAGAATCCACCTTTGCACTTTGGCTATTTGGCTTTCGATTCCCTCTGCCAATAGTTTTGTTATCTTTTCCATTTGGAAAAAGGTCGCTCCTTCCCCTTTCGTACTAAGGATGTTTCTCTTCCTCATCCACAAATAAACAAGTGTTTCCTTCCGTGTCGAGGCAAAGAGTTGCTTTGTCGGCCCCACAGCCATCTTCAGATCTTTGCGCTCTAACCAATGATATACCCTGTCGTCTGTGTTGTGACTTTGTAGATCCCCTGACTTCCACGACGAGATAAAGATCAAGCTGCCGGCCTCACTCACCGACCACCACCACATCCTGTTCACGTTCTACCATGTCAGCTGCCAACAGAAACAGAACACGCCGCTGGAGACCCCTGTGGGCTACACGGTAACACACACACACACACACACACACACACACACACACACACACAGCGCATTTTGTCATGCAGCAGTGCATTGCAATTATATGCTTGCTGGGGGAGTCCTATTCAGTGATATGACTTAAAAAAAACAAAAACGTTTTCTCTCCCTGCTCTCTCCTCAGTGGATTCCCATGCTGCAAAATGGCCGCCTCAGGACTGGAAACTTCTGTCTGCCTGTGTCTCTAGAGAAACCACCACAGTCCTACTCTGTGCTGTCCCCTGACGTGAGTTATAGCTATCACACTGCGTCATGCACCTCTTCAAAGACGATAAGATTGTATTCATATTATCACGAGCGTGCGACGGTTAATACTTGTATGTTTTAATTGTTCAGGTTCCACTTCCCGGGATGAAGTGGGTGGACAACCACAGAGGAGTGTTCAACGTGGAAGTGGTGACCGTCTCAACCATACACACCCAGGTACTAGCCCAGAGCTACACCCGTGCTGTAGCTGCACTGTTCGATATATCGTTAGAGGTATATCAATGAGAGACCAATCTGATGATTGGAAGTGCGTCTTACTTTCCTTTTATCAGTTCATTATGGAGTGGAAGTTCAATAGTTATTCAGTGGAGCCCACTGCTTCTCCGGCTAGCCACTAGTTTGGAGGGGTCGAGTCTTACTGAGGAGCCACAATGGAGCTGATAACCTCCTAAATCACGGGCACTGAGATCTGGCTTGGGCTGCTCTGTCTTCCCTTTCAGCTTGCCGGCTGTGAGCCCAAGCATTGACGCTTTGGTTTCTCAATCCCTTCTCTCTTTTGCCATCTTACTCTCTTTTTTTTTCTCCTCATCAAATCGATTCCCTTCCTTTGATCCCTCTGTACCTCCACCTTCTCTCCCCAGGACCAGTACCTGGACAAGTTCTTTGCGTTGGTGCACGCCCTGGACGAGCACATGTTCCCCGTGCGCATCGGCGACATGCGCATCATGGAGAACAACCTGGAGACGGAGCTCAAGTCCAGCATCGCCGCGCTCAACTCCTCCCAGCTGGAGCCCGTGGTGCGCTTCCTCCACCTCCTCCTGGACAAGCTGGTGCTGCTGGTGGTGCGGCCGCCGGTTATCGCCGGACAGATAGGTAGGGGGGGGTGGACACTCGACCACTGACACAGTCTAAACACTAAGTTAACTGGAAAGAAAAACAATTTTATTCATCATTATTGTACTGTGACGTTATCATGTCATCGTTTCATTGTCTTGCTGTTTTCCGTAGTGAACTTGGGTCAGGCGTCCTTTGAGGTGATGGCGGCCATCGTGAATCGCCTGCACAAGTACCTGGACACCAGCCAGGACATGCACGGACGCAACAACCTGCTCTCCTCCTACATCCACTACGTTTTCCGCCTGCCCAACATGGACCCCAACTCCCCCTCACCAGGTGAACAGTTGTCACTCTTTTTTTTCATCTGTCTCTCCTCGTCGGTAAAGGCATTGCGTAGAGTGGTCAGTCCTTCTCCCTATATCCTGTTTATCCCGTGGGTTGTCCTAGGTCCGGGTGGACTGGGCGGCTCGGTCCACTACGCCACCATGGCCCGCTCCGCGGTCCGACCGGCCAGCCTCAACCTCAACCGATCCCGAAGCCTCAGCAACAGTAACCCGGACATCTCCGGGACCCCCACGTCCCCTGATGACGAGGTGCGCTCCATCATCGGCAGCAAGGTAAGAAAAAGCCCCCCTCCCCCGACTCTGTTTACATTCCATAACGTGCAAGTTATCCGTAATTACTTTTGGGGAACTGTCACTTTAGTACTAGTTTTGTACGTTACTGTCTCAGTAACAGTTTTACGATTTATAAACGTTTCGATGTGGTGAAAGACAGGATTTTATTCGGCACTCATCCAAGGCCAACGACTAGTCACGTGGGTTTTTAGTTCTATTCTTGGCAAGGGGAGGGCCGTCGCTGCAGGCGGTGAACCAGTCGTAGCCTCAGGCGACTGTGTGACACGCAAGCCCTATAGCTGCAGATCAAACATCAGCCGGGACACGCTATCTCGGTAACCTCCGTGACACTAACCTAACGCACCCGCCCCGTGAATGCGCTAGGAAGTTACTAACTAATCAGTGCTACAGCGTATCTTGTTGTTCTTCGGCAATATGAACTCTCTGCATGACCCCAGAATGTACTTGATGAGTGATTGATAGCCTCTTAGAGCCTTGAGGCTCTTGCCTAATATGAAGAGATGATGGAGGGCCGACGCTGTTTGACAGCACAGTGCCTTAACAGTGCCTTTATTGATCTAACCTGTCCTCTCCTGTCCCAGGGAAAAGCGAGACTCTCCCTCACTGGGAACCGACGCCGCTGTCGGTGTTTCTTAGCTTTTTTTTAAATGAAGGCCTTGTCTGTGGTGATCTTTTTTGCATTTTAACAAGCTAACGTTCGGGTGAACCTTCTGCTTCTAGTCCTAACCTCTCACCTTGTCGCTGTTCCCTGCTCCGTGCTTGCTCGCCCCCTTCGCTCTCCTGCCTCTCCTGCGCCCTTTGACCTCCGGCCCCCCGCCCCCACCAGGGCCTTGACCGCTCCAACTCGTGGGTGCACACCATGGGGTGTAAGAGCACCCCCTGGGGATCCAGCCCCGGGTCTGCTCCAGAGACCATGCAGGTGGTTCCGCAAACCCCCCCCCCCCCCTTGACCCTCCCCTCCCTTTTTACCTCGATCACCTTAAAAGGTACAGCACCAGTCCAAAGTTAGGACACACTTTCCCATTAAAGTGAATGGGAAAGTGTTTGCAAACTTTGGACTGGTCCTGTATATCACCCCTCCCTTTCACCCTAACCCTAAGCTCCCTACCAAGACCCCCTCACACTAACTAGACTTTCACATGGGTCTTAAAGTCGCTTCCATGACCTTGCCACCGCCATACATGTTGCTCTTTTCATGCTTTGTTTTTGTATTGATCTATTCAGCAGAGCTATTCTTTTCCAGCGTCCTTAATATGATAATTTTTACAAATTTCCTGTAAATTGAGTCATGGCATTGAGAAGTGGCATCACATAGTAAGTGTGTCCTACAAAGCAATTCACATTCTCTTCAACTCTTACGCAACTAGTAAAGGCAGCTAATATACATTCACCTTTCAACATTATTTGATAGACCCCTCTATATATTTCTGGCCCATAGTGAGGCGTGCACTTTCATCATATTCCATTTTCATTTCCCTCCATCCCCTCACCTTCTTTCATTCTTTTCGTTGCATCTGTTGTCCTCGTCATTTCTCCGGCATGACCTCCCACTAAAGATTTCAGAATCACCGACAGTATGAGTGGAGCATGTGATGGTGCATGTTTAGCTCGTGAGCGTGTAGTGTTGTCTTTGTTTCTACATGTGTAAAATGAATGTGTCTTGACTGAAGGTTTTAGTTGGAAATGTGACCCCTGTTATACATAAATGAAGTGTGCCTTCTTGCATAGCTTATTCACTGTGCATAAAGATGCAACACAGTATGTTTTTAGATTGATCAGCACAAGTCGTTTGTTTTTGTCGCATCCTTCACACCAGCTGAAATGTCCTGCTGTAAGCACAACCTTACGTTGTGTTAATGTCCTGTCTTACGTTGTTGTGTTTCTGTGTGTGTGTGCGAGTGTGAGATTGAGCAGACCCACCTGGAGCACCCCCCCACCCCCCTCTCTCCCACGCTCCCAGAGGCTCCTCACTAATCTGTTGTCACCGTTCCATCCATCCCACCCCGTAGGCCATGGAGCGCTGTGGCAACCGCATGTCTTCGCACACTGAGAGCGCCAGTTTCTTGCAAAGTTTAACAGGACGGTTACCCACCAAAAAGGTAGAGCCACCACTGAACGGGGTGAGGGTGGGGGGGAGGGGCCAGCTCGGCCAGCCTTCCTCCTCTTCCTCCTCCTCCTCTTCTCGCCGTCTGCCTGTGAACGTCTGCTCTTTATGATTGGATGTGTTTAGCGTGACTGTTGTCATGGCCGTGGTCTCGTCGAATGCCGAGTGTACGTGTCTCGCCTCTCGTTCTGAATGTGTTCGGGTGTGTCGAAATAGTGTTTTGCACAGACGTATGCGTGTGTGTGTGTGTGTGTGTGTGTTCACTAATTGTAACACTTGTTTCATTCTTGTGATGTGGCACCAAACCTCTTCAGTGTCGGGAAGACACGGCAGCTCAAGTGGACTTTGTCCCTCTCTCCACTCTCTGATCTTTATTTCTGGTTTCTTTTTTTGGTCGGTTGCTATAGTGTATGTATGTAGATGTGGTTGTGTGGATATTTTTGAGGTCCCTCAGCGTTGGCCTCGATGCCTCACAGCCCGCTGTCTTCTTCCAGCTGTTCCACGAGGAGCTGGCCCTGCAGTGGGTGGTGAGCAGTGGAAGTGTCCGCGAGGGAGCCCTCCAACAAGCCTGGTTCTTCTTTGAGCTCATGGTGGGTGAACAAGGCACAGTGGATCATCTGCTATGTCAGATATCTGTTGTTTAGCATGGATGGAGTTTGTCGTTCACTCAAAAGCATGCTAACTTTATACATTGTTTACATGAAATCTAGAACATAATTATGTTATCCCATCCTTATTTCCATAATGTGACGACGTTCTTGGATGTCAACGACATATTGTGACACCTTTTTTAAAGTTGGTCAAACTGGACTAAATGGCTTTCTGCCCTTACTATCTCTCCTCCCAGGTGAAGAGCATCATCCACCACCTGTACTTCACCGAGCGGCTGGAGTCGCCCCGGAAGAACCGCTTCCCCGAGCGCTTCATGGACGACATCACGGCCCTGGTCAGCACCATCGCCGGCGACATCGTCTCCCGTTTCCAGAAGGTGGGAGCAGCAGGCCTCTGCCGTTTGGAACCAGAGTCTCCGACACGCCATGGATTAAATCTGGAGGTCTGACTCGCTGCCTCTCTCTCCTCTAACCAGGACCTGGAGCTGGTGGAGAGGCTAAACACCAGCCTGGGCTTCTTCCTCAACGACCTGCTGTCCGTCATGGACCGCGGCTTTGTATTCTCTCTCATCAAGGCCTACTGGAAACAGGTACGAGTCACTATAGGCTTCACCGCTGCTTCCAGTGCATTAGCACTGCTCCGTGATTCAGTGTTCATCAATGACATTGAGTGCTGCTGTGTGGAAGTATTATGTCAAATGCTATTTAAAGTCGCTTTTTACACAGAGAGCTATCTGTGAATTGCCACTGTGTGTGTCGTGTCGTTCAGGTGTCCACCAAGCTGTACGCACTGCAGAACCCCACCCTGGAGTCCCTGAGGCTGGACTTCCTGAGGATCGTCTGCAGCCACGAGCACTACGTCACCCTCAACCTGCCCTGCAGCCTCCTCACGCCCCCGGCCTCGCCTTCGCCCTCCGTCTCCTCTGCCACCTCCCAGGTGACACACACACACACACACATACACACACACACACATACACACACGCACACACACACACACACACAC